>JACEGR010004165.1:0-91441 GCA_014170235.1 Listronotus bonariensis
TTTATTTAAAGCACATGCCAATGCCAACAATGAATAATTTTTATGAAATTGCAAACGACTTCGAACATTTCTGGAATTTTCCACACTGTGTTGGTAGTATTGATGGAAAGCACATAAGAATAAAGTGTCCACAAAAATCCGGATCACAGTTTTATAACTACAAAAATACTTTTCCATTCACCTTCAAGGGATTGCTGATGCTCATTATAAGTTTATTGCGGTAGATATAGGAGGATATGGAAGGCAGAGTGATAGTGGAGTATTTTCTGAGACCAATGTGTATCACCGTTTGGAAACCAATTCATTCAATTTACCGCCTAGCAGGGAACTACCGCATACTAACCTTACATTACCTTTTGTGTTGTTAGGTGACCAAGGTTATCCTCTAAAAACATATCTAATGCGACCATACCCTTCTCATGACAGTATTAATCACGAACAAGAAATATTTAATTATCGACTTAGCAGAGCTAGACGTACTGTGGAATGTGCTTTTGGAATTTTAGTCAGCAAATGGAGATGCCTTAAAACAGAATTACAACTTCACCCAGATCACGTAGATGTGATAGTGCAACAAGCGTTTGCTTGTTGCACAATATTATAATTGACAAGGAAGGAATATCTGATGCAACATTTTCAGAGATGGACACTTCTGTTAAAGAGAACATAATCAATGAAAACAGAGGATCAAGGCGCTTTAATCGTGCTACAAGAGCAGCATATGAAATACGAGACACATTTAAACAATATTTTAATACTGTAGGAGCTATGTGCCGTGGTAATGATTAATACCTTATAATATTCTTGTACACTATTTTTTATTCCAAACTGTTTATATTAAGAATATAATATCGAATACTTACTTGTAGTTTGCATTTCTGAGGCAATTTGATTCCACAATTTACGTGCTATGTCTCTATTGTGGTAGTTTTTATTTCTTATATCCCACAAACTATTTTTTCAAAAACTAAGCTTGATTAAAATTTCACAGTCAACCATTTTTATACAATCATTCGCTTCAAAATGCACCGAAACTTCCGAAAAAAACAAACTATTTTGATTTCGTCCGATGTCCGAAAAATTCGGCGGTATTTGTCGGTCGAAATCGGATGTACTGTGACCAAGTCAATAGAATACCAAGAAATTAAAACGATCGGATAAATCAGGCGAACACGGCCGAAAAATTATTCGGCCGAAAACGGTGCCACTCTGACCGCAGCCTTATACAGTGTGTCCAAGATAAGGATCCTAAACATGAGAATCTCAGTACCTATTGGAGATACAGCTTAGGTTAAATTGGGAAAAAATTGTGTTTTTTAAAGGTTATTTACATACCGTTTTAAAACTTGAAAAAATTTAATGGCCTGCTGAGATATTTGGCAAAAACGAAAATTTGACTATATCGATTTTATTTTTTCTGACTTTATTTGAAGAGAGAGAAAGAGATAAAAAAACTAATAACACTTTTTCATTGGCACTTTTTAGCTACTACATGATGGTATTTTTAGATTGTATACCCGACGTTTTGTTTTTCAAGAAACCATCATCAACTTTATTTTTATATGGCTCGAAAAAAGTACTGTATCTGATCCCATTTTTTATTACAAATTCAACGATGTATCACATGTCATATTTTAATTTTAGTTAAAAGAAAAATTGAATTTTTCTATTTTTTCAAGTTATTTTAAAGTAGGCCTTGCAAACAAATGCTTGGACGTTAATACCTGTTAGCGTATCTGCAACATAATTAATAATTATCATTATAAAATAGTATTTGTCGTTATTAACCTGTTTGTCAATTTGTTGTTTTTAGGGCAATTGTTCGTATTGTTACTGTCTTTATACGCAATACGCATTACTAGGCTCAACAAAATCTGCGTGTTAATAAAATATCGAAACATCAAGAACGTTTTGGATTTAATATGTGGTGTGGAATTTTAGGAACTAAAATACCAGGTCCATGTATTTTGCATAATTCATTAACTACAGAAATGATACCTTCATTTATTTTTGCAGCACAAAATGTAGCATGTTAGCATGTCAAACTTGTCTTCATGGCTATAATGGCCATCCTGCCTATTCGACCGTAATAATACAATAAGAACAATTGCTCTAAAAACAACAACTCGACCAGCAGCATAATGATATTAAATTATGTTACAGATACGGTAACAGGTATTAACGTCCAAGCATGTGTTTGCAAGACCTACTTAAAAATATTAAAAAAAAAAATAGAAAAATGCAATTTTTCTTTTAACTAAAAATTAAAATATAACATGTGATACATCGTTGAATTTGTAATAAAAAATGGGATCAGATATAGAGTGTACTTTTTTTCGAGCCATATAAAAAAATAAAGTTGATGATGGTTTCTTGAAAACGAAACGATGGGTATAAAATCTAAAAATACCATCATGTAGTAGCTAAAAAGTGCCAAGGAAAAAGTGTTATTAGTTTTTTATATCTCTTCAAATAAAGTCAGAAAAAAATAAAATCGATATAGTCAAATTTTCATTTTTGCCAAATATCTCAGCAGGCCATGAAATTTTTTAAGTTTCTAAACGGCATGTAAATAAGCTTTAAAAAACAAAACTTTTTTCTAATTTAACCTAAGCTGTAGTCATCCAAATTCATTTGCAAACTGTTAAATTTTAAAACTAGTGACACATGAACTAAAAGAAATAATGACGAAATCAAAGGTAATTTGACCGTTTGGTTCAGTTGATGTCGCGTTTACTGTTACATTGCATACATTGATATTAAGGTTTATTGTAGTAGGCGTTGAAACAAAGCACTAATTCAAAGTGTAAAATGAAGCTTCGAATTGTTAAAAAAAGTTACTTTTTTAACACTTTATGTAGTATACTAGAAAGGAGTACTTTGACTTTATGTTAATCATTTAAAAAACAGCATTTTTTTTAACGGTCGTGAAAAAATAATAAAAAAAAACTTTAAGAAAATATAACTAATTCAATTTCTTTCGAAAATATGGCCATCTAATTAGGGTATTTAGGTAATTAATAAAGTTCCGCCATTTTGTAATATAGAAAAGATATTTACATTATATTCTAGAGTTATAAAGTACTCGTCATCGTCAGTTACATTGCACCAATAATCAGCTGATTTCTAGTACGCGAGTGGTGTGGGAAAATGCCGAAAATGAGAAAGTAAAAAAATGTAGTGTAAAATTTGTAAAATATGAGGCGTTGTATTATAACCATTAAAAACTGATAAATTCAAAACATCAAGATTTCATAACCTCACATTTATAATTTCCAACTGTTCAAATGTCAAAAATCAGTTTCCGTTCGTTCTCGGTAGTGATTGGACATTGAAAGGGAGCTCATACCGGGCTCTCACTTGGATTCGTGCTTGGAGGATGTAGAAGACGTTCTGGTGCCCCGAGGAAGATAGGAAACTCACTGCTAAATTGAAAAGGCATTTTTTTCTGGAGCTAAGCGCTGTAAGTGAAGATTCCTATAACCTGATGTTTTTCTGTTTGGTGTACTGCACGAGGTATTCTTCAAGGGCGGAGAATGGAGGCGGGCGCTGCGGGTGACGTCAGTACTGAAAGAAACCGGTTATGCGTGGTACCAGTAGCAGCTCTTGGGAAGATGGCCGCATTTTATGCATTTCATAGCTTCGTTATTGACATGTGCTAGGAACTTCTGGGAGCTACAAAGCTCGACTATCCAGAAGTTCCAACGACAAAGTCCTGGAAAACTTATAAGTGACATCGCTTATATGATCGGAAGGGAGAGAGCTGGCGATTCACTAGCATGAAAGCCATAAACAAGCAAGCAAGCAAATATCAAAAATATGCATATCACGACAAATTTAACTTTTTACACCTCCTAACAACGAGGTGTAAGTTAATTTACACCAATTTTACAAAGAAACATAAAAGTGTAATGCGTTTTGCACGGTTTATCGACAAAGGAACGTAAATGTGTAAATAGTGTACACTAGTGTACACTTTTGTTAGCAGCCAGTGCCCTATTCCTGGGCATTAACTTTATTAAATAAAAATAAAATACAATAAAGAACTTATAACCAAACATTTAAATATGTATCTTTAGTTTCACATAATAATAAATAATAACAATACATATATACACAAGGAATTGTCCACTACATATATCATTTTTCTTGAGTTAGAGCTCTATTTATATCCGAAGTTATTCGGTTATTCCATAATTCATGATTTCCGACGGTGAAATTAAAGTTGGGCGGTCATATAGAGCTTTTCCGAATTTGAATATCAAAGGCTATTTTTCATGTATTTATGTGCACATTCTGTACCTCCATACGTATGGGAACACTACATTTTTAAAGTAATTCCAGAAAGGGTATGTATGGAAAATAATAATGATAATAATAATTCCTATTCTAAAGGTACACTGCGTCCAATCTAACTTGTCCACATTTTAAATGCCTATAACTTTTTTATTTCCTAACTTGAAGATTTTACAAAACAATTTCATTAACAGAATATACTGACGTAGCTTACTCTTTTTAAATGGGACACCCTGTATATTATACCATCATTAAAACTGTCTTTTAAAGAGCTTTACAAAAATTCTACATTTTATATAAAAATCTTTAATAGTTTAGGAAATATGACCATTTAAATCTAAAAATATATTATATGTAATTTTCACTTACCTACCTACAGGACTAAACTTAAAGTGGATTAATAAAATTGCATATTTGGAAGTAATTTTAATTCTAAACATCTTTTCTTTATAACAATTTGCGATATTAACAAAAACACAGGTATTTCACTTTTGAGCAAACCTCGTACATGCCTGACACAATTTGATATCTGATGATTGTATTTTAGGTTTTGGACCATGCAGAACTTTTTATAAAGAATAACTTTTTTCGTAAAATTAATATAATTAATATTAAAAAAGTTTCTCATATGCCGCCAACTTATGTATGTACTTGCTTTTAGCTCATTGTGCTTATTTTAAAAGCATTGTGAGTCTTGTTAAGTATTTTCATTTTGGCTTAATATTGTCGTTATATATATATATATATATATATATATATATATATATATATATATATATATATATATATATATATATATATATATATATATATATATATATATAACGACAATATTAAGTCAAAATGAAAATACTATAACAAGACTCACAATGCTTTAAAAATAAGCACAATGAGCTAAAAAGCAAGTAATCAAAGATTTGACCAAGTTACAACTACTTGAAAACCCGAGTTTAACTCTGTATTTCGGAACAAACAGATGTCGCGTGGTTCCATAATTTACGGTAGCCTAACGCTTGAACACAGCTACCAGAAAAAGACAGATAGTGGCCGTTTAATTTTGCTTTAACTCACGAAATCCAGTTTTACAAGTTTTAATATGAAACGATAAAAAAATCCTTTGATGAAAAGGTATATTAGTCCACTCAAACATGGGTAAAATGATATATTGGCTATTTTGGCGTAAAAAAAATATTCAAATAATTGTTATTAACTCTATTTTTAATTAAAAACTGTGGCTCAAGACAGGTTGTTGTTTAAAGAAGTTTTACTCTAAAAAATAGGGTAGTTTGGTTTCAGTCTTTTACTAAAACATCAACCTCTTCAACCATACATCGGACCAAAATTTTAAAATCGTGTAACACTCCTCGACAAAATAACAGGCTTGCTAGTATTCTCGTCGGCACCCAGTATATGAAACGTCAGAAATACCTATTGGAGAACCCTTTATTTTTTAGGTTTCCCTCGTGTTTTTGATATGTTTTATTACTCATTTAAAATAATTTGCTAGAGCTAACGTATGTCCTAAAAGTTTTGGCACACAATATTTATCGGTTTTTTTAATGAAGAAATTTATTTAAACACTAACTAGTTACGTCTCTTTCGATATTAAAGACCATTCCTCCTCAATTTCAACGATATCGTACTCTTACAAGATCTGTATTGCCTAGCCAGTCTCCTCGTTGACATTCCAATCTCGTTTTTGCTCTTCTCACCAATCTCTCTGACCTCTGTGCGGTAAATGCACGTGGTCTTCACTTTGGGAGATTTAGACATGGTATTCCCTGCTCGCACTCCGCTATTGTTCTATAAATGGTTCTGCCGTTAGAAATGTTTTCATTCTGGAATTATTCGAACAGATTTCAGCTTTGGGTATCCGCCCAACTAACTTGTAGATACTTTGTCTTATTTCTAATTTATACGACATCTTAAAGCGAAAACTTCAAAATAAATAAATCTCAAGTAAATAAATTAAATAAACTTTGGTTTACAAAGGCAACTTGATATTATTTTGTTTTTGTTAAAATTAAAGACAATGACTTTTGTGCCAAAACTTTTAGGACACACGTTATTGATGTTTATTTAACCAAAAAACTTAAATAATCTGTGGACTTTCTAAATTAAAAGCTTCTGTAACTCCAGAGCCGAACCCTGGATTAAATGTTATTTTAAAAAGGGATTTAAGCCTTCATTTTACTTATTTTCTTTGTTAATGTTTGAATGTTGCTTTTGCTTAAAAAATATCGTTTATAAAGTTAAAAATGCGTCCCGGATACGCTTTTATCCTCTCGTTTTAAGGGCTCTTTATTACGGTTAATCCGCGACATTTTCCCGCGCTCTTTGTTCTTATTACACATTTTAAATATTCATTTAGGTCTTTGAAAAACTGATCTGTTTAAGACTTTACGGGGCTTTTAAAATTTATAAAAGTGTCTGGAATAACGAAGAGTAGGATTACTAAATTAAAAATGTAAAAGAAAATGCTAAAACTAATGATCGTGCAACAAAAGTTCTTCTGCAATTGTCCAAAATTTAGTTAAAGACATAACCAAACACCCACCCTATTTTTTAAGGGTAAAAATTCCTTTAAACAACAACGCGTCTTGAGCCAAAGTTTTTAATTAAAATTAGAGTTTGATCGATATTTTTGTCTAAAACTTACACTTAGATATTATAAAACTTCTTAGAAATGCTTTAAATTTTAGGTAATTACTAATATTTTCTGAAAGTGCCTGCTATCCTAAAACATCTGAAAAACATTTTATTGTTAAAAAAATCGATATTAACCGACATATCATTTTAACCATATTTGACGGGACTAATATGCATTTCTATCGAAGGATTTTTTGTCGTTTCATATGTACCGGAATTTCGTAAGTGAAAACAAAAGTTACTCTCTGGCATTATCTAGTAGCTCTATTTTAATAGAGATGGAAAACTGTCCGAGCGTTAGGCTACCGTAAATTATGGAACCACGCCACGTCTGTGTATTCCGAAATACTGAATCGAACTCGCGTTTTTAAGTAGTTCTTTTAGTTGTACTTTAGGTAAATGTTTGATTACTTGTTTTTTTAGCCCACTGTCTTTATCTTAAGAAGTTTTTGTGAGTCTTGTTAAATATTTCCAGTTTGGCTTAAAATCTTAATTTATTGTTTTTATCTTATTTTATTAAGTTAGATGTGAATAATGTAGTATTTTCTTAAATATCTTTTAAATGGTGATATTGGTAATAATATACAGGGTAGTACAAAAGTATCTATTTTTTTAATGAGACACCATTGATATAAAATTATAAACTTTGTAATCAGTAAAATTCTGTGTTGTTGGCTTTAATGTAAGTTTTTCAGGAAATATTCTAGTCTTATACCACCCGACCTACAAATTTAAATCGATTAAACTACTCAAATATATTTTGCAAGATTGGCTGGGCAAATAGTTTGATACCCTCTTGTTTTTTTTCTCACATTCAACTATTTTACAAGAAAAATCTTGCTCAAAATATGTTGAATAGTTTAAGCGATTATAGGTCCTATGATACATTGAATAAAAAAACCAATCTCTAACCTAGTAAAGACAATGTATCGTCACGTAAAGATTAAAATTAATATACTCGATGGAAAAATCAACAATTACGAGGCACTACAAATTTTAGGATTAATTAATTTAGTAGCTGTTTCAATTAAGGCAAGGGTCTAGCTGTAAAAGGACACTTCACTTTTCGGTTATATTTTCCGGTGTCTTATTAATTTTAGGCCCGGTTGTTGTAAAGCACTTCAAGGCAACCCATTTTAATAAAACCTTTGTCTAATGTTAGTTATACTAACAGATACAATAGAATCGTTAACTAGAATTAAGAAATTTTGCGAATTTAATAAAGTAATAAAGAAATAGAAATAAATTACTCTATTTTTCTACAAGCTTGCTTAAAATATTACTTCTCGCATATCTTTTAATGGTAAAATAATATACAGGGTTCTTAAATAAAAAAAATATGTACTTTTTCTTCTACCCTGTATATTACTACCAGTAACACCATTAAAAAGACCTTTAAAGAGCTTTAAGAAAACACCACATTAGGTACATCTAACTTTATTAGTTTCGGAAATATGGCCATCCAAATCAGGTATTTAGGTAATTTTTAAAAGTACCGCCATTTTGTAATAGGTGAAGATATTGACTTCATATTCTAGGGTTATAAAGTACTCGTCAGGAGCTTTAAAATGATGTATCACTCGACCCGCCTTCTCATTTAAGAATTTTGGGGTGGTGGCCCTGGTGGTTAAGGGGTTAAAGGGGCGCCGTCCAATTTTTGTAAAAAACGTTCCCCCTCAATAAATATCTTGACGTGTTTCGGCGATTTTCTCAAATCTGTCTCGTTTCGAAGATAACTTAAGTCCGACATAGCTTAATGATTTTAAAACATACAGGGTGTTTATAGAAAACATGCACATGTTTGTTCATAATGGTAGGGTAGCCCAAGAGGAGATTTCTGAAGTTACTACAGCGCGTCAGAGAAATATACCGGAGAATACCTGTACCGGGTTAAGTACTCCATCAAATATGAGCCCCGTATACAGGGGCGATCATAAAAAACAAAAATATATCCATCAGAAATTGTCGAGCGCGTCAGATTAAGATAGGATGAGTTAATTACATGCAAGTAAAGAGTGGTATGATTCTACTAATCTGACAAATTAAGAGTGACGTAAAGGAGCGGAAGGCTACAAAGTTGTAAAAAAACGTCATTTTGACATGCTCGATGCGTGGCTATTTTTTTAATTTTGAAGCAAATAATTCAAGGATAACGAAAAATATATAATTTAATACGATTTGAACGATTTTTACAAGCCGAAATAATAAAAATATTTCTTTGACGTACTTAAAAGTCATATAGCCGCTTAACGCCCCGATAAAAAGGTATACATTATATAACATTTTTTTCTTCTTATCATCTAAGCTTTTCAATCCAATAAGTCTCTATGACGCTCGAGTAACTGCAAATTTAGCATCTTGGGCTCCCCTACTATAACTAAAAAGAATTAAATTAAAAGATCTATCTACACCACTGGATTCTACATAGAAATCTTCTAATATTGTTTTTACTTTTGATGTAAGTTACATGACAACTGAAATACGAGAGGATTTTTCCCAGAAACCGTTAAATTACTTTCAAAGTGATTAAAATCTTAAACCTGCACCGATTGTCGTTCTACTGTCTATCAACCTGCCTTACACAAGTTGCATAGTCTGTAGCATGTTTTACAATTTATGGTCTATTTTCTCACAACATCTAGTATTGTTTATCACAACATGAGACGACCTCAAAATTATTTTCCTCTCAGAAACCGTTTAAATTAATTTTTTAAAAGTAATTAGAAATCTTAAACTTGTGCTTAATGTTCGCTCCATTGTTCATAACCTGTCTTACAGAAATTCCATAGTCTTTAGGGCGTTTTGCAGCTTTTGGCATATCTTCTTACAACATCCAGTTTTGTATATCATAAATTTACATGAGACGACCTCAAAAATATTTTCTTCCCGGAAACCGTTTAAATTACTTTTAAAGTGATTATAAATTTTAAACTTTTATGGTGAAGAATTTTTAGATCATAATAACATCGTTTAGGTAATAAACAAAAGTTGTTAGGACATAAATTAGTTTGTTAAGAACTTAAATTACATTTTCATAAAAATGTTACTTTAATTTTTCTTCGTTTCCAAGGTTTTTGGTCGTCAGGTTTTTGTTGCTTTTATTTAAACAAGAATTATTGCTAACACTAAGCAGTAGCCGGTTTACAGATTTAACGTCCGTAGGGTATTCACTTTTGCCGCCTCCGAACTTTGATACGTTAGTCCCCAATCATATCATTTATCAATATTAAAAAACTGATGGTAACCACTTATCATTTTTCACTTTCAATTTTTTTAATATACTCATTTGACTGGAACCAAGCTGTTAAAATAAAAAATTGCAGATTAGTATTGTTTTATCTTGCTATAATTATTTCATTCCGGTTGACATCTGACATAAACGCTTAAGGCATGCTCATTTAAATTTACCATGCTTTTTCTTACTAAAATAAGTTAACTTCTGAAATGTATCAATTTTCGAATCAGCAAAATTGTCTCAACTTCATATCTTGTGAAGGGAATTGTTTCATTCTCAAACCGCCATTTAAGTCTCACTTATTCGATTAAATTAAATCAAAGGACTACATCTTTATAAGATATTAAACTAGTTTTTTATATAATAAAAAATTGTTAATTTTAGTAAAGTGTTTTTACGCAAAAGAAATAACTTTCTAAAATTAAATTTGATAATTTGCAAATTTGCTGCAGCAATCATAATTAGACCATCGAGCAAAAAATTAAGGAAAAATGGAAAAACCTAATTTTTAAATACATGGTGATTCAAAATTCGATCACGAAACTTAGCGGGGTGATCTCTACTTGACAAAATTAGGTAGAGTCTTCATATAAATGCTTTTCAAATGTCAGTCGTTTCTGAGTTCAAGCCGTCAAAGTTCAATTTTATTTTTTGTTGCCATATTGCATTTATTCTTTAACCAATTCAGTTGATATTTTTGCACATAAATCGAGTTTTGCAGATTCTAAAATTTTAAGACAAAGTTCTTTTTTAAATACCACCAGATGGCACTCTTACCCAAAACTTAAATTTTATTTACATCTATAACTTTTATTTTGACAGATATCGCAATGCTGAGTCGCCATTTTGTAGGCAATCTAAAACTTGAGGTAACGTACTCTTATTAAAGTCAATAAACCTTACCGTTTAGGCACCAACAGACATCAAAGCTTTTATCATTCAATCAGATTCCTGACATAGCATACAAGGTGTCCAGTAACTCACCGACAACTTTACGGGGCGATTCTACAACAGAAAATAAGAAAAAACTTCATATAAACATAGTCCTAACGTCTTAGTTTTTGAACCACGATGTATTAAATATTAAAAAAAAAACTTTATTTTTTAATTTTATAACACCCCGTAGTTCAAAACTAAGACGTTTAGGACATATGTTTATTTAAAGTTTTTTCTTATTTTTTGCTGTAGAATCGCCCTGTAAAGTATTGTCGGTTGAGTTACTGGACACCTTGTATGTATGTAGGTAATTTGATTGAAATTGATGAAAATTTTGATGTCTATTAGTGACTAAACGGTGAGGTTTATCGACTTTAATAAAGAGTACCTTATTTTTTAAGTTTTTGATTGTCTATAAAATGGCGACCCCAGCTTTACGATATCTGTCAAAATAAAAGCTATGATGTAAAATTTTTTTAAGTTATAGGTAAATTAACCTCTGTACCCTAAGTACTTTTGTCTTAAAATTTTAGAATCTGCAAAGCTCGATTTGTGTGCCAAATATCAACTGGATTGGTTAAAAATAAATGCAATATGGCGAAAAAAAAAAAAAATACAAACTGAACTTTGACGGCTTGTAACTCAAAAACGAATAACATGTTGAAAAAAATTTATCTGAAGCTCTACCCTTATTTTGTCAAGTAGAATCGCCCCCTTAAGGTTCGTGGATCGATTTTTGAATCACCCGGTATAATAAAAATATACAAGAACGGCATCCGTGGCAATTCCTTTGACAAGGTTTTTTTCGATTAAGTGGTTGAACACCTCATATTCTTTTTCATATCGTTCGCGAGGACCTATTTGTCAAAAGATTTAATAATACTAGCCTTGCGGTTTCCAAAATATTTTGAGGAAGATTGTCGTCATCCTCAAAGTCTAGTTTTACTCTCCAAATGATAAATTTGCGTGGCGAGCGTAGTGCAGCGGTAACGTATCAGCTTCTCACCTCAGCGATCCGAGTTCGAATCTCAGAACCGGACATTGGCATTTTAATCGCTCGTCACCTCACAGATGGCTTGGCAAACCACTGTGTAGTATTCTGCCTACCCCAGGTAGTAGTTATTTAAAAAATAACGTCCGTGGTGGCACTACCGCGTTGTCTAAAAGGTGCTGTGAAATGCAAAAATTGCATGTTTCAGTGCTTGGATAACGTTGACGGAACAGCGTGGAAAAGGGGTTAAACATCTAATAACCCGACACCCACGGTACTCTGGTATTTAGGCATAAAGCCTTCGTGGAGTATTAAACAAATAAAAAAAAGAATAAAATTGTTTACTTATGTCACATTTATTTTAAAACCAACTCTTAGCACCTTGACAACGATAGCTGCTATGACGTTTGACGATTCAAAATGTCATTTTTCGAGTTGTGTTTAATTATTACAAGATACAGAGACCGGCGAATTAAATTAGAATTTTTTTCTAATTTTGCAGCTAAATATTAATGTATTTCCTAAAATGTCGCAAAAGGTGGTAGAAAAATAAAATACATTCATCCTGGATTAAAGTGCCTTTCCCTCCCTTGGATGATTGCTCAAACCATCCCCGGGATAACAAACGCAACTTTTCTCCCTCGTTATGTTAATTACTCTTGTTATTTGTTATAATTGATATTTTTAACAAATATTGCTTAGACGTACAATTCCTTATTTGTGACGTTGACCCATATGGACAATTAACACCGTCAATATATCTTAACCATAGTCCATTGTTCCTTTTTTTATAACCGTATTTTCATAGAAATGTATAAACAATTTCTTCCCAGAATTTATTTAAATTCCATGCAATACAGCTATAAAGTATTTATTTAATTGTTAGGAATTTCTTAATTATTATTTTTATCAGTAAAGCGTTTACTTTTATTATTATTGCTAAGTTCGTAATAACAAAATCAACACTTTTAAATAGTGTGCTAAAAATGCTACTTTTAAGTAACTACATAGACATATCTTTATTTAAACAAAAAAACAAACAAACAAATACACATTTTAAAAACTGTATAAAAAGATCAGCTAGCTTAGCTACTTTTGTCTTGTCTTGATTTTAGCAATTTCAATATTTTTGACCAATGGATCAATGTCGAATAATTTTTTTAATAATATTGCGACTTGCTGATATTTGGTTCAAAATGTTTGTACTTTTCCGTACTAGTGTGGAAAAGTAGTGCGAAAAGTACTTTTCTGCACTAGTGCGAAAAGTGCGGTTCGAACTTTTAAGCACGCAGTAGAATAAGTACTTTATTGATTGTATGTTCAGAGGAGAGTTTACGCATAGTTTTTGCCTTTTCAGTCACTTCTGGTTTGACCGGCAATGACTCAAATTTTGAATTTTTAAATGCGACACACCCTGTACATATTGCCACCTTTTTAGATTCCTATTGCAATTCTTAGTCAGAACGCGACATTTAAAGAAGTCTGAACGTTGAACGAGCGGACGTTTCGCTTTCAAGCGGGGTTTGCATATCGTCTATAGCCGGCTTAATAATAGATTCGCTTACACCCGGTATTTTGAAACGCCCTGTATAACTGCGTATAATATTTATATTAATAAAAACGAATCGTCTATAAAACCGTTTGCATTGTCATTTATTTCTTGTAGCAGGCTGCAGCGCTGCTGCCGTTTCGGTTTAATTTCAAAAGTTTATCGCTTTATAGAATTTCAATTACAACTTGGAGAGTTGCCCGGGGGTTTGTTCCCTGAGTTCAAACTATAATATACGTGAAAGTTGGGCAATTACGGGAAGTCGGAAGTTTAAAAGTATTGTATTGTTTATTTAGGCTCTTTGGTTCGTGGTATTAATTACAAACTAATGAGTGAGATCAGTGGCATAGCGTAGACTAATATATTCTATTCCTATTTCTATTTTTTTCTTGGTTTTGGTCCCTTCAGGTCCAATCCACCACTCTCCCCTTCCGGACTATGCTTTCCAGGGCTTCGTCGGCGGAAAATCTGGATAATCGAGCTCGTAGCTCCCAGAAATTCAAAAAGAAAACAAATAATTCAACAATCGATGCAATGCATAAATTGTCGGCTGTCAAACCAAGATCTGCTACTGGTGTTACGTATAACCTTCACTTTCACTACTGACAGTTCCCATGGCACGCCCATCTATTTCCCGCCATTTGAGAAATACCTCGTGTTCACCACCAAACAGGATACCATCAGCTTATAGGAATCTTCGCTCACAGCGCTTAGATCAGAAGAAAGATGCCGTCAATTTAGCGTGAATCTTTCCTTGATCCCCGAAGGTAAAAAACGTTCGTACGGCACCTCTAGCCGCCACTCCGGGAAGAACTTTGTAGTCCTCTACGCACGTCCGCACTGTCCGGAGGTCAAACAAAAGAGTCCGTAGACTAATATAGACCGTGGGCGAAGTCGCATCAGCCAATATATCTAGACGCACCGCCGCGGTGGCGTGCTAAGCCACGTTCAAGCCAAGGAACCCGGCAACAGTCGCCGTGTGTGATATACGAACCACTTGATGCCACTTTTTAACCCCCTCCATGTCTTAAAACCTATTTAACGTAAACACATGAAAACTACGTCTGTTTATTTATATCTGTAAGGACAACTCGAAACCTAAATTTTATGAAGTTAGCTCATTATAAAAATATGAAGGTCTTAAAGTCGTCAATTTTCCACTGACTTACTCACATATAGATTAAAACCTCAACCCACTTCCAGATGACCTGAAAATAAAATTTGGAATTTAACTCGGTAATGGTGTGTATAAGCGTATTAAAAAAAATGTTAAATCCACCCAAACAGCAAAAAACTTTCCATTGAGCAATCCCTCATATAAGTAAAGCATGCGTCGCCACTCTTTCTTGACCTTGCTGCAGAGCTGGGATATACTACCACACAATGGTTAAGCTGTGGAGCGGACATAAAGCATCGCGAGATCACAGTGCTTTGCCTTATATGGGGGATTGCCCAGTGGAAAGTTTTTGCTGTTTAGGCAAGTACCTGCCTAGTTTTTTTACAAAAGTAATAAAATCCCACAAAAAACATAAATGTAGAAAAAAGGTAAGCCAGAGTTCAATACTTAAATTATGTTTGGCTGTGGGCTTCGCCGCATAAAGAATGGAGATCTAAATGAGGGCCAAGTTTGGTACAAAAACTAAATATTTATGAGATCTTAATGTGTAGGTTAGATTTAACTGGGTCAGTTTTTAATCAATAGAATTTCAATTACAACTTCTAGAGTTGCGGGAGTCATTATGTTCTAAATTTGCAACTGCAACGTTGCCACGTCACTTAATTTTAATTTTCAATATATGAGAGCGTCGCTTTCCCTAACCGTCATTGCTCAAATGTTTCGGGTGTCGGACTGGCCGAACGCGTCTAATTTTTAGAGGACAAGTTGACCACAATGTTTATTATGCGATTTTTAAACATTGTGTCAAAAATGGTTAGGTTACAATCATAAAAGCATAAGGTTCAAAGACATGTTTCACGAATCGGACCAGGCAGATTTTTTGACACAATGTTTTGAAAATTGCAAGTAAAACATGGTGGTAAACTTGTCCGACAAAAAAAGTGACGCGTTTGGCCCAGTCCGACACACGAACATTTGACATTGACAGGCTGGGTTAAAGCGCTGCTTCCATATATGGCGGTATGAATATTCGTGGTAGACTCGTTAAAAGGTTTAAAAAGCGGTATTATCATGAAGACCATTTCAATACTGGCCTATGACGTTTTGAAAAAAATTATAATATACGTGAAAGTTGGGTAATTACTGAAAGTCGGGACTTTAAAAGTATTGTATTGTTAATTTAAACTTTTCGTTTCGTGGTATAAATTAAAGATTAATGAGTGGGATCGTTTATGTGTATTTTAATGGGTTTACTAATGACTATTCGATAAATTTCAAAAACTTTCGATGACTATTTAGGCAGATGTTTTAGATGAATAAATAATAAAATTTGTTTTGTTTTAAACTTTTAATGAAATTTATGACATAGTTTTATTAATAATAAATCTTATAAAATGTTATAAAACAAGAAAAAACCTATCTATATCAGAGACAAGAATGAGACGAGTAACTGGTCCTAACAATTTGTCCATTGTATTTATCTCTTTCTGGTTTAACGCAAGTTCCAATAAATATGTCTTTGTCTTTCATCATGGCAGGCTATCGTAGATGGAGTAATTATCGCTTTGCCCTGGTTGCCAAGTTGTTTACAATTTTTGCATGTAAACTTTAATGTCCTTTTTTGGCCCACATCTAATTAAGAGAAAGAAAAATATACCATGAATCGAATATTTTTAACTTTGACAAACGTTGCCGCAGGCAGTCACGCCGAAATGTTATAAAAAATATTCGATATTTGTGTTTGATAGTTTTCAATGGCCGATTTGTTTGGACAGTTTGTTTACATTTTCTGTGAGTTATTGTGTGTTTCGTGGTTTTTTACCTTTAATTGGACTTTGAATATTGACTTTTATTAGTGATCACAGTGTATATATTAAATTTGTGCTTTTCAACAGATAATTTAAGGTAATATTGACATGGTTATCTGTAAGAAAATCTTTATAAAAACCAAATAAATGACATTTTTATTACGTGTGTGACATTTTTAATAAGGTGTGTGTAATTATTGAACTAAACCCCAATATTTTATATTAATAGGAAACAAAAACAAGTACCTAACATTAAGGGCAAAAATAGCACAGCTATATAATTTGAATTTGGCGGGCAAACGATAAAGTCGACTCACGCGCCATCTGCGTTTACCTTCCTTGAAGACAGACAAGGAAGGCCCAGCAGCTATCTCTCTTTCGAATAATTTATTTACATTTAGTTGCTCGTCTCATTGTTGTCTCTGTCTATATTAAACATATATATCTCACATTTAGATACACAGAGCCTAGTTGCCTTTTGCGGATTTTTACGACCTCGCGCAGTAAACAAACTCGAGACCCACCGGAAGGTTCTTGGTACATGCGCATTAAAAAGTCATGTCCAGTACCGGACTTAAATCTTTTTAAATCATTAAATAATTTAAAAATCTTAATATCTCAGTATCTTAATGTGTAAAGAAAAATATTCGTTATATATTTACACAATAATTAATATTATTTTACATTTCTTTACGAATATATATTAGGCAGGTCGAACTGTAAAAAAAAGTTCCTTTTTTAACACTCTATACAGGGTGCTCGAAAATAGATGGATATAATATAATGGGCGATTCCTTGTTAAAAAATGTGAGAATTAATTTTTATAAACATGAAAATACAGAGTTTTCAAGAAACAGGGTGAAAAATTTAAAAAAATATGTATTACAAAGATGGATGGTGGATATTTCCAACATTTTTTCTAGCATTTGTTGCATTTTACCACTTCCCTAGAATTATTTTTGATTTTTGTTTTTCATGGCAACTGTGATTTTTTTAGCAAAAATTATTAAACTTATTTGGTCCAGTGGCATAACATAATACTGTTTTTATCTTTTCTCGAAAACGAAGTGAGATACGAAAAAAATACAAGAGGTTACAAAGTTATATTTTTGACGCTTAATCAAACAACAAATATTAAATTTGCAAAAAAGTCAGTGGCGTACATTTTTTTGCCACTAGCATTCGCTAAGATGCCCGCCGGGATGCCACTGGACCTTATAATTTTAATCTATTTAGGGCTAAATTAACCTCTTAATAGAACAAATAATATTGCCAAATTTTAAAAGAATCGAGTAAATATTTTTTAAATTTATCACCCTGTATCTTAAAAGCTGTGCATTTCCAAACTTATGTTTATAAAAACTTTTTTTCATACTTTTTAACAATGAATTGCCGATCATATCTCGGTATATTTTTCGAACACCCTGTATAATGTACTAAATTGCGGTACTTTACCTTCTTGATAACTATTTCGTGGGAAAAAGTAATTTAAAAATCTCGTAAAAACTAAGAAGATAATTATGTACCTTTTAAATATCTCATGAAAAACCGTGTTGATTTAAAAAATGAAAAAATACGTTGCTAAAATTTAAAAATAGTTTTAAAATTGTAAGTTTTGGGTCATTATTTTTAAGCAAACAATTTTGAACATATCTGCGTATGTTAGAAACACCTCATATCTTCTAGTAAATATGGAACGTAAGATTTTAACTATTTGGTATGTAAGTAAACTTAATATTCACTTTCAAAGACCCGAACACGTCTACCATATTTCAAAGGTACATACTTCGTGATATTGGATACACGCTTTTCATCCCCTTTAATAATGGAAATATTCATTTACAAACATCTTAAATCCTTCCTGACTTAATTATGTATGACGTGAACAAGCGTCATTAGCCGAGTTTGAAAGTATCCATGAAACTATTAGTATAGGAGGTAGCAACGTTTTCGTAAAAGAATTTTAGGTCAGCTGATTTTTAACACGCTTTTATTAGCTTGGGTTGTATGTATGTAACGGAATCTTTAAGCTTAATTTTCACCAACTTCCAGCGATTCTATTTCTTTGAAACTTTGCACACGTATCAAGGACCCATGACAATGCAATAATCTGCAAACAGTATCCCGTTATCCTGATTAGGATCGCCAGGAAAAATAAATTCCTTTATAGATTTTCTGTAGGAGAGTAAGAGCAGTTTCGGACGTACTCTCAGCATAAGGCTGACAGAACTTGTTCGGAGTAGTTGCGTTCTGAAACCCCATGCAACAGTGAAGCTTTAAATGAAATGATTAGATTACGAAATAGTTTGTGAAACATTTCAATATCACATGTCCGCAGAAAACTAATTGATATATCGAACTAAAAAATGAAAAATAAATAATAGTTTAAAAAAACTAAAAAACACGCTTTTATATGCAACCGAACTAAAAATTAGAAAATAATTTTTTATTACAAAGAGTTTGTATTACAGTAATAAAAGGTCAAACAATGAATCATATAATTATATACCTCAAAATAAAATTATAATAAAATTTAAGATAATAACAGAATAATTCACTTCAGAATAAAAGCGTGGGGTGCTTAATATATTAAATGTTATAATTATTTCATTTGTAAATATCTATGAGGGAAAAGTTATAAAAAAATAGTAAAATGCACCCCACGCTTTTTACTCTGAAGTAAATTATTCTGTTATTATCTTAAATTTTATTATATTTCTATTTTGAGGTATATAATTATATGATTCATTGTTTGACCTTTTATTACTGTAATACAAACTCTTTGTAATGAAAAATTATTTTCTAATTTTTAGTTCGGTTGCATATAAAAGCGTGTTTTTAGTTTTTAAACTATTATTTATTTTGTTAGGTTGTTCTTATTTCTCTTCTGGCTAGACCCTGAGCTTCTAACTTCTGAACCATTCGGTGTGTTTTAATGAAACTTGAAACGATAATATATGACCAAGGTCTGCATTCTTTGACATATCCGTGACTCCTCTAAATGTAAAGGTGACAGCTCTTAATGTAAAGGTCACAGTTGGGCGCCAACGCTACCGCCTGCCAAAAAGCCGAGGATCTACCCGAATGAGGAGGGAAAACTACATATCAAAAAATTAGCCAACCTAAAATTCATGTTTCCCGACGTTACTACCTCCCGGACTATACAGAAAAGCTACAAGATCATCACTAGATGGCAGATGTCAATAAGCTAATTGTAGTGACTTTTGTTTTATGTTTCAAATTTTGTTAGTGTTGGTTTTTATCTTTAAACACACATAATGTCGACTGCTGATAACGTTATCGAATTTGTATAATTTTTAAGCCCCTGTACATTAAAATACTGTTCCAATTATCTTTTGTAACTACAAGAGGCCAAATTACTACGAAAACATTTTGGCATACACATATGTATGATCGATAACCTCGTAATTTCGGCGATTCGGACAATATGCAATTTCCAATCGCGTATCTGTCATGTATGAGCCTATTTGCACGTGAATTTTGAAATTGTATATTTGCTAAGTGGTAAAAATTTCAGACTTTTACCTTTTATATGTATTTAAATATTTTTCTCCAAATTTTGATAAATTTATTATTGGCCAATTTATTTGTTATCACATGCAACAGCACAAAAATAGAAGATATGTTCTGTAGTTTGGCGGATTCATTTAATGGATGGTAATTAGTTGGGTACTCGCCAAAAATGAAATTAAAAGTACTAAAAAACCAAAAAAGAAAATTAGAACAAGTAAAAAGATACTTTAAAATTGAAGTTTCGGTGGCAAATCTGCCACCGTTGTCAAGAATAAATTAAATACAAATAATAAAAAATAAAAATTTACTATTATTAGGTTTTAAATTTTAAAATTTTTATGATTTTTAGGAGATTCTGAAACGTCTTTGACATTAAATGTCAAATATGTTTGTTTGGTTATAGTGTCATAGTGACATAGATAACTGGTTGCTGGTGTATTTATTGTTTATATTACAAAAAAGGTGAATAGTTACTTAATTTTTAGTTTTCCTGAAGATACTTCAGTATCAAGCAAAGGCAACCAAGTGTTATTTAAATTAATTGAAATTGATGCTACACAATTATCTATATTTAATAATATATACGCACTTTCTTTGATTTTACGTTTTTAGAACAAGTTTCCTTTGCTAAAATGCTCGAAGCATTTCAGTTTATTCTATGATTGTTATCAAATGCGTGTTGGCAGATTATTGATTTATGAAATTCTGTGTTTTTAATGTATGATCTGTATTCTTTTATGCGTTTGGCTAATGGTCTACAAGTTTCACCTATATAAAACTTATTGCATTCGCAAGGTATTTTTTATAAATGACATTTTTGTATTTTCATTTAAGTTGTATGGTTTTGTTTTTATTAATTGAGATCTGATAGTGTTTTGTGTTTTAAAGATTGTGCGAATATTAAATTTATGTGCTATTCGTTGAATTTTATTTGATAGTCCGGGAATGTAGCACAAAAATATTTATAACAATTGTTAATTTTTTTTAAGAAATAATAATATTTTATAAACTTCCAAGACGACTCCAAGAAATAAAAAAATATGTAAATCAATTATTTAAAGTTTTATATCGCCTTTTGTGGTAACCGAAACCCGTAAAAAGCTATTTATCGACAAATAAATAAGTTTTTAAAAAAATGTTGACACAACTTTTATTATCACGGAATCATATTCCATAATGTGTTGTGGAAACATCAGATTTTTTCGAATTTAATATTTTAATTATCACCAAAAAATTACAACAAAATAAAAGGATATTTTATATATTTAAGAAAAAGCTTTTTTTTTAATTTAACACCATTTATCCTATAAAACCAAAAATTTACGGACCCATGTTTATAGGAACTTTTTGTCTTAAAATAACTAAAATAATAATTGATCATAGCGCCTTGTATATTATTTCTTTAAAAAATAATACCCTGTATATTATTTTTCTTAATATAATAATCCACTAATCTCGGGGGCATCATACATTAACAAGTTATGTGAACAAATGGCGACAAAATTATTTTGTTTATTTAAACCAATATGTTATTTTTGAACTCGAAGTGGTATAGCTTTAATTACCCTTTAATTTTTATTGTTTTTAAAATATATTATTTAAATAATTTACGGCATAATAAACACGGTTTATTGATTTTAAACATTTTAATTAACTTAATATAAACGAGCCAACATTTAAAAATAAAATTTGGTAGAATAAGGCAATGTTGTGTAATGGGCAACACGAAGTAATGATGTTAAATCATTTGATTTTAGGTTTTAAAGTTTTATTTATTTGTTTATTAATAACTAGCTTTTGCCCGCGGCTTCTCACGCGTTAAATGTGCAGTAAAACTATTCCCCTTTCCTATCCCGTGAAGATTTTGAATAATATTAAATACATATAAACCTTCCTCTTTAATTATTCTATCCATTAAAAAACATCATTAAAATCCGTTGAATAGTAACAAGAAACTTAATAAAAAAATTGGTACTTCCTGTATATATATATATTATATATATATATATTAATACTAATAATTACTTTGCCAATCTTTATATTTAAGCAATCTTGTAAACCTCTAGATGGCTCAACTATATAGTTAGACTGCATTTTAGTTGTAAGGGCTTTTATATAACATCTTTTTGACCCACCTGTGTGGCAATTCTATATATTTTTATAAACCATAGAAACCTGTGCACAATTCCTATAAACACTTTTTTCAATTGCAATCCTAACGTCAATATCAAATTTTCAATGTAAACTATTTTTAAACACTCTGTATGTGTTCTTTTTGACATTATTATACATATAAACCTTACTCTTGAATTACTCTATCTATTTAAAACGCATCATAATCCGTTGACAATAGTAATGTCAATATCGAATTTTAAATGTAAACTATGTTTTGAAACACTCTGTATGTGTTTTTTTTGGCATGAATATACATATAAACCTTCCTCTTAAATCACTCTATCTACTTAAAAAACAGCATCAAAATCCGTTAAGTAATATCGAATTTTAAATGTAAACTATCTTTTAAACACTCTTTATATGGTTTTTTTGACATGATTATACATATAAACCTTCCTCTTGAATCACTCTATCTATTAAAAAACCGCATTAAAATCCATTGAGAATAGTAACGTCAATATAGAATTTAGTTACAGTTTATCCAAGATAGCCGACCCGTGCCCACTTTGTTGGGCGTTAATATCTGAACTTTTTGTTTAATTAAATGTAAAAACGTAACAAACGATTTAAAAATCAATTTTAATAAATCTTGGTCGGAATTTCGCATTTATGCGCGCCTATATTTCTCCTGCACTGTGCGATGTATGCATCCCATGGATTTTTATTTATCGGGTTAAATTTTTGTGCCTATTCCGGAGAGCGTATGTAGATATATTTTTTTATTTTTTAAAAAATTCTGTGCGCTTTAATTCGTTGATCAAATGACTCTAATTTAAACTAATTTTACAGCTTTATTGCAAAGTATGACATACCTGACTACAGAAGATGTTACCTCCCAATTTTTTTGCTTAGTCTTTATAAGTTACTATTATAACTTTTCCGAAATATTTAACGTAAAAACTAACATTTCTTGCATCGTCATATCTCTAACATCACTTCTGCTTTTGAGTACCATTAACTTTATTTTTAATACGAGTATCTATTTTTTTCTATATTTGATTTCCCCATAAAATTATCAATCTAATAATATATCCCAATACGGTGTTTTTTTAATGTCAGAACCACTTTATATATATATATATATATATATATATATATATATATATATATATATATATATATATATATATATATATATATATATGTAATTTAATAAAAGTTTTAAATTCTTGGGCATAAAGGCTCCTGAATGAGAAAAAAGAAAATAAACAAATACATAACCTGGTAGAAACGACTACTTGGCTGGTTTACTTTAAAATTACGGAGTCTCCAAATAAATGAATAACCTCGGGTCGCACTGAAGACGGTGACACGTGTTTCATCCTTATTGGGAATCATCACAACCGCTGTACATTGCTGACAACTAAGTAAGTTTAGACGGCCAGAGCCATCTCGCCAAGCAATTTCAAAAACAACCAGCCAGAGCACCCGTTAGGTTAAGACGGTAAAAGGGCGCCATCTAGGTGTATATGGCGTAAGTAGCACGTGCTGTAATACCAACAAACCATAATGGAAACTGGCACACTCATCAGTTCCCTTGGTTTCGACCAAGGTTAGTTTATATTTATAAGGTTGCGACTTGGTAAAAATCAAAGCTGAATATCAATCCAGTGGCGTCTAGAATTTGCGTATTTCATTTTGCATTGTTTTGGAAGTGATATTTGTTGAAAGATGCAATTTCAAATGTTTTTTATTTAAAGTAAAAGAATTTACAACTTAATAACAATTAAAAACTGTTGTGTAAACGGTTGTTCTACTAATACAATAAACTGTATATCTCCCTGGCACTGAACAACTATTTAAGATGTATTGCGTAATGTAAAAAATTAAGTTTCGTGCTTTAACTTTAAATTTTGGCATAATACTCTACTCTCTAGAACATTTAATTATACAGTGTGTCTCGCTTTTCATAAATACACCTAGATATCTCAGTTATAAATAATGAGATTTTCTTTAAATTTGGATAAGAGTAAAAATTTTATATTTAGCGCCAATTTTTTATTTCCTTAAAAAAGCCTTTTTACATCTCCCAACACCATACGCCCCTGGTAAATAAACATTTTCACTGTACCAAATACTTTTGGGTTTGGGATGTAAAAGGACTTTTTTGAGAATATAATAAAAAAATGGTGCTTGACATTTTAAAAACATAAATTACGGGGTTTTGAGGATGCCAACTTTAAATCTGACAAAAAAAATATTAGAATGAGCCCTAACATTAAGTCTTTCTTACCCAACAGGACCACACTTCAATGGTGAATTAAAGTTTCCACTATGGTATTCTCTTACATACAATCACCACCAAAAATTTAAAGAAAATTGCATTTTTTATAACAAAAATACCAGGGTGTATTCATGAAAAGCGGGACACGCTGTATACAATTTTGTTCCATTTCTAAAAATAAAAGTACTATTCTCCTGGACATTTTTATATTTTGAGTTATTACTCGTCCTGTATAATACTAATTAGAATAAATGTTTTTAAGTATTTCTTAGTTTTGAACCAAGTTTTCCCAAACTGTCGCTTTAAAATTCAGAAATTGTTGGTCTATTTGTCCTCTTGTAACACCTATTTTGGGACACACTGTACAAATAAAAACTGGTAACTTGAATTTAAATTGGGAGAGTTCCATTCAAGTTTTTGTATCACCCAGTATATTAATCATATTTTTAGAAACAACCAGTTTCTTTCGACATTCCCAATTTATCAGAGTCTCGTTGCCTTCCGCAACTTGTATGTTGACAAAATATTTTATTTCAGAATAAGAAAATTCATAATTCAGAAAGATGTTCTGGCGAAAATGATTCCAAAAGAGAAAACTTAATATTCCGTGCAGAACAAAGATTAGATGTAACATATTGCGGTAACATACTGCGGAAAATTGTTCTGAAATTTCCTATTTCGAATAATTTGGTTCGTTTTCTGATTATTTTTTAGTTAATTTTATAACAGCAACATTAATACTTTGGGCAAATGTGCGAAATTTTTTTAAAAGTTATAATGTCTTCATATTTTGTTACCCTTGCCAGTATTCCTACATACAGGTTGATTCAAAATCGATTAGAAAACTAAAGACGGTGATTTTAGATGATAAAATAATGCATTTTATTTACAGGCCTTGCATAGATAAGAAATCTTGCTAACAAATAGAGAATACAGTAGGTAAAACTTATATACAGGGTGATTCAAAATCGATCACGAAACTTAAGGAGGTGATTCTACTTGACAAAATAATGGTAGAGCTTCATATAAATTTTTTCAAAATTTCATTCGTTTTCGAGTTACAAGCCGTCAAATTTCAATTTTTATTTTGGTTCTTTCTGCCATATTGCATTTATTTTTTAAACAATCCAATTATTATTTGGCACAACAAATCGAGCTTTGCAAATTCTAAAATTTTAAGACAAAAGTACTTTTTAAATACCGCGAGAGGGCACTTTACCTCAAAACTTAAAATTTATTTACATCATAACTTTTTATTTTGACGAGATATCGCAAAGCTGGGGGCGCAATTTTGTAGACAATCAAAACTTTTAAATATAGACGTTTAGGACGTATGTTTATATGAGTTTTTCTTACTTTCTGTTGTAGAATCGCCCTGCAAAGTTTGTCGGTTGAGTTACTGACACCCAGCGTATGTAGGTAATTTGATTGAAATTGATGAAAACTTTGATGTCTATTGGTGCCTAAACGGTGAGGTTTATCGACTTTAATAAAAAGTACCTTATTTTTTAAGTTTTTGATTGTCTATAAAATGGCGCTCCCCAGCTTTGCGATATCTGTCAAAATAAAAGTTATGATGTAAAATAAATTTTAAGTTTTAGGTAAAGTGCCCTCTGGCGGTATTTTAAAAGTACTTTTGTCTTCAAATTTTAGAATCTCGCAAAGCTCGATTTGTGTGCCAAATATCAACTGGATTGGTTAAAAAATAAATGCAATATGGCGAAAAAACCAAAATAAAAATTGAACTTTGACGGCTTGTAACCGAAAACGAATGACATTTTGGAAAAATATACTATATGAAGCTCTACCCTTATTGTGCCAAGTAGAACTCACTCCTTAAGTTTCTGTGATCGGTTTTTGAATGAAAACGTTGCTACCTCCTATACTATATTTCCTTGCTTTTCCCTTAAGTTTGTGGAAATTCCCTTTAAAGCTACTGAGACAATTTAAAATCAATTTTTATGAAAACTCGAGTGGAATTTCGCTACGCGTGTCTGCATCTCTCCAGAACAGCGGTATGCTACAATGGAATTTTATTTATTCGCTCAATGTTTTCCATGTCAATCCAGAGTCGGGTGTTTTCAGGTATTTTTAATTAAACTTCACAAAAACCTTTTGACAGATGTATGTTTTATAAAATACGGTAATCAACGCAATAAGCAATCTGGTCAGGATTTTTGGGGATATAAATTGAACAAGGTATGCGTAAAACCGTAAACTAAGGGGTTTATAAAAACACAAATGGATAAAAATTTTCATTTAAAAATTTTTTTTGGTTGTGAGACATGATTGTCGAGAAAAGAAACTGATTTTCTTTGATTCACATAAAATTTAAAAGGCACTAGTTAAATAACCGTCGGCGGCATTGTTTATTTAAAATAAGAAATCGCCATCCGGCGGTTTTACCAATTTACGTATATGAAAGCTACCAAAATCTAAATTAAATAGTTTACTTAAACTTAATAATTATTTATTATTTATTTTGCTGTACCGTAAGCGTTTACTTTTCTTGTGGTTTTATTGTTAAATATTTATGGATGTGCGAATAATTCGAACTTACGAATAATTCGTATCGAATAATTCGTAAATTCGAATTATTCGAAAGTTTCCGAATAAATCGAAAACATTTCGAATAATTAGAGAAATTTCGAATAATTCGATTTTTTTCAAATAATTTGAAATTTTTTCGAATATTCGATTTTTTCGAATTATTACGAATTATTGTAGTTGGAAATTATTGTATTTCGTATATTCATCATACCGGGTATTTCTTAAATCTGTTACTAAACTTGAAAAATAATTTATCTTTTACATTTTGTACAGGGTCTTTCAAAAATTTTATATTAAAATTATAAAAATGAGGATTTTTTTGAAATTTCTATCATAATATTTACTGTAGATATACTACGTCCACCGATTTTATGATTTGTCTGAAGATTAGTGCGATCTGGTAGCTAGGACTAACCGATTATTTTTAAATTAAAATCGTTTAACATAAAAAAGTATATAATTTGTTTGCAGTTTGACTCTTAGTTTTGACTTCGTGTTCAGCGGGGAAAAAATGTGTAAAAAAATCTTTGTCCGATATACAGCACAGACCAATTTCTTAAGTTGTAGACCTTTGTAATTAGTAGACACACTGTATTATGGATTAAAAATAATTAATCTAAACTGATATGTAAATAGTGTCTCACAAATTAAACAAAATAAAACAAAACAGGTGCAAAATATATCTGCAAACACTGTACGAACATTCGGAGATAGAAACGGGCCGAATTTCGAGCGCGAAATTTATTTAAATTCGCTTATTTAAATTATTTAGCAACATTTCGGCGAGAGTTTCGGTATCAAAATGAAGTTTTGCCTCGGCTGCTGAATTATTCAAAATGTTGAAACGATTTTACACGAAATTCCGAATATATTTACAGCAAAATCCAATACATAACGCTTTAGTTTGCGGTGTATTAAGAATATTGAGGCGTTGACAATGTATTTAACTTAATATTATCTTATCTTTCCATTATACAGGGTGTTTTTGAACAGTGGTGCCATACAACAACGGTAAACTCTTCTTATAAAAATAAGAAGAAAAAGTTTATACAGTGTGTCCCAGGATAAATCTTGCATGAGGAAAAAATGGACCAAAGAATTTTTAAACGTTTTTTGGGAAAACTCGACGCATGGCCAAAACTAAAAAAATAAAAAAATTAAAGTTAAAGAATTAAAGTAAAAAAATATTTTTGCCAATTTTTACATTATGCATTAATATATAGATATTAAAATACTTAGCTTAAGGCAGCAGTGCAAATTTTCATATTCACACAGAAGAGTTCTATTGTAGAGCAATAAATGTGCGTGTTCATTAAATTTGCTCGCACTCTGAGCGATCAGTTTTCATATTCACGGTGCTGGTATTACACTCCGAGGAATTCGGAGCTTTTGGAACCGTTGTTACTGGCGGTGCCGCAGAAGGGTACTGAACGAGGCTCGGTGACAATGCGCATTTTCTCGGTTCGCCCTTGCTCTTGCAAAAAGTAAACTGGCACTGAGCTGGTTCGAATTTTAAGTAAACTGGTGCAGAGCGAAATTAGAATTGCTCGCTCCAAGTGCCTGTTTTATGAATTTACTAAATGACATAATAATTTGTAAAGGTAACTGGTATCTAAATGGGGGGTAATATATAAAATATAACATTCTCCCTTACTTATTTTGTTAAATAATCTTCTGAATAGGCGGGATCTTTTCTTTCGCATACTGGACGATTTGAATTATTAACAGAACTCAGGTTATCTGCAAGAACCAGCCTTTGAACTTTCAATGGCTTCTCCAGTCTTCAAGCCAAGGGGGGTATGTAGCACCTCCCTTTTAGGTCCTTCAATTCTCACTTAATGCCACTTAATGCCACTTTGTTTTGAAAATCGAGCCCAGCTGTTCCCTTTACTTAGAACTATTTGAAATTTGGCCTAAATTGATCACCCTGTATCTAGAAAATGCGGTCAAGTGAAATATACTCCTAGACGGTAAGAAACTGAAAGGAGTCTTTTAGAAACGGTATTAACCTATCCAACTCTGGCAAATGCAATGTTAACCGGATTAATGTAACCCTAGGAAGTCGATGATTCCAAAAAGACGGTCATATATGGCGCTTTCTAAAATCAATTGAACTCACGGGCCCAGTCTCCGGCCCGCAGATGAGATTTTCCACGTGACAGGGGGATCATTTTTGAAGGCTTTGTTTAAAAAAGTCGATTTTCTCGTAAGATGGAAAATTGTCGGAAGGTTTCGACTACGGGGTAGCAAGAGGTAAAAATTATACTGGTTTGATCGTTACGTAATAAATCGTCGGTTTAAAAGTAAAAGCTACCAAGTATATTTTGCTCAAAGTTAATTAAACACATCTATAAGTAACTTGCAGTAAAGCTTAATTTTATAAATAAAAATAATAATAAATAGACGGAAAATAGGTCGAAAATTTGAATAGGTAGGGGGAGGATTAAAATGTAAAAACGGTTTTTCTTAATTTTCGGTCTATGGAAAATTAAAGTTTTAGGTAATAAAAGATATACAGCTTTTGTGTTTACACTTTCTTTACATAGCCTCAGAATTTATGTGAAATATTTAAATAACCAAGTTTTGGTTTTTTATTTTTACAAAAAAAAAAGGAAAAAAATACAGAAATTTGGTGAATATTGTTATTTATTATTTGTCCCAAATTATTTGTTTGTCTCAAATATACTGGGGCATGGCGTCCCCACAACCCTAAGCATTCTTGATTCGATTCAAAGAAGAGCTATTCGTCTCATTAATGATCCTTCACTTACAGAAAGGCTTCCCTGTGCCCATCGTCGGTCTGTGGGAAATTTATCGATTTTTATAGGTACTTTCATTCTCATGTGCTCTGAAGATTTGTCCAGTATAGTTCCTCCACTCACAGTTTCCAACAGAGAAACTCGTGGTTCCGCGCGTATGCATCCCTATTCGGTCCAACTGGACAGGGCCCGAACTTCTCACTTTGTTCGTTCTTTTATCCCTAGAGTTTCTAGTGTGAACCTGCTGCCCGCGGAGGTCCTTCTTCACCCCCAAATCTTCAAGTATTTAAGTCCCGTGTCAACAAACTCCCTCTTACCTCGCTTAAGACACCAACGGTACGTTAGTATTTAGGCTTTTAGCCTTCGTGGTTTGTCAAAGATACAGGGTGTCCAAGTAAAAAAAAATAACTGGAAAATTTGACACTCTGTATCTTGCAAACCAGCAACCTTTCGACTTGGATAAATTGCATTAGATCGTTGTATTTTTGGCTCAAATTTGTGGTAACATTTTGTATAGAGATTTTGGACACTACCAGGTAGCTTAGATAAAGCGTGGAGGAATGCAATGGGAAATATTGGAATGGAATAAAATGTTTAATCTTAATCTGCAATATCCCAAAAACGGTTGCTTGTAGCGATATTTATCAAGTTTACCTTTTTTGTGCAAAGAATATGGAAGAATAAAAATTCTTTTCTAAAATTAAAATCTACCGAGAAAAAAACAAGTTATGACACTAACAAGCAATGATACAACCTAAGAAAATAGGTGATCGGACATGTTAAACCATTGAAATGGATATAAATATAATACATTATTTATTTACTTCGTTATGTTTAACACGCGTTTTTGAGCCTTGTGCGTCAATAGCTGTGTGTTTTGCTATCATTGTTATCAAAAAATCTTTTTTTACCTATATTAAAACGTTTATTATGTTATCAGAAGAGCCATTAACATCTAAAATAAAAAGACGTGTCTATAATCAAAATAATATGATTGGAATTCAAGATCTCTTCTCCTTCCACTGTGCACCTACTATCGGGAGTGCAATTGAGGTATGAAAATACTGAGCTTAGCGTCAAAAACAGTTCTTTACTCATTCCGAAAAAGTTTTACATGGCGCTTTCTTCACTAATCACCATTAACAAAAAGTCTGTTAAACCATCAAGGGCACTACTCAAACTCACAAATCGAGTTTTAACACACTTAATACGTATAAATCTATACTAAATTCACCGCTGTATTGAAACTTGAACAGTATTTTAAACCGTTTCAATACACGAAATCCGTAATAGGATCAAAGCTAGCTACCTGCATATTATTTTCGACTTTGTTTACGTTTAGCAGCGCCCCCATCGGTAATTAAAATCGCTAATATTCCTACCGATCTTATAGGTAATCTCCGTGTGTTTAAGAAGAGAGCCATGACGCGCCCCTCTGTTACTTACCCATTATAAGTTAATTTTACTATTGTCATATATTGGTCCTACGTGCTACATACGTCTTGTTTGGGACACATACCTGAAAAAAAATATATTGTTTAGAAACGTCTCTATCTAAAATTAATTTGAATTTAAATTAATAACTTTTAAAACAATAAAAAGCTCTTAAAAACAAATCAATAAAGTATTTGTCGTTCATTTATTAGGAAAAAACAGAACGGAGTCCAAGCGGCACTTTTTTAGAAACATTAATTTTGCACAAATCCGCTAAAGATTTAGACTTGCCGGCACCCACGCCACTGACATATGTTATTGGGTTATTATTAAAACAATTTTATACATAGCCGTAGTTGCGTCCACCATTACGAGAAAGGGGTATTTTCAGACACATCTATACAGGGTGATTCAAAATCGATCACAAAACTTAAGGGGTGATTCTATTTGACAAAATAAGGGTAGAGCTTCATAATATATTTTTTTCAAAATGTCATTCGTTTTCGAGTTACAAGCCGTCAAAGTTCAATTTTTATTTTGGTTGCATATTGCATTTATTTTTTAACCAAACCAGTTGATATTTGGCACACAAATCCAGCTTTTGCAGATTCTAAAATTTTAAGACAAAAGTAGCTTTTTAGCACTTTATCTAAAACTTAAAATTTATTTACATCATAACTTTTATTTTGACAGATATCGCAAAGCTGGGGGCGTCATTTTATAGACAATCAAAAACTTAAAAAATAAGGTACTCTTTATTAAAGTCGATAAACCTCACCGTTTAGGCACCAATCGACATCAAAGTTTTCATCAATTTCAATCAAATTACCTACATACATAGTCCAGTAACTCAACCGACAAACTTTACGGGGATATTCTACAACAGAAAATAAGAAAAAAACTTCATAAAAACATATATCCTAAACGTCTTAGTTTTTGAACTACGGTGTGTTAAGGATTTAAAAAAACTTTTCTTTTAATTTTTAACACCCCGTAGTTCAAAAACTAATACGTTTAGGATATATGTTTATATAAAGTTCTTTTCTTATTTTTGTTATGAATCGTTTGGTTAAGTTTGTCGGTTGAGTTACTGGACACCCTGTATGTATCTGGGTAATTTGATTGAAATTATGAACTCGTTGATGTCTATTGGTGACTAAACGGTGAGGTTTGTCGACTTTAATAAAGAGTACCTTATTTTTAGGTTTTTGATTGTCTATAAAATGGCGCCCCCAGCTTTGCGATATTTGTCAAAATAAAAAAGTTATGACGTAAGTAAATTTTAAGTTTTAGGTAAAGTGCCCTTTGGAGGTATTTAAAAAGGTACTTTTGTCTTAAAATTTTAGAATCTGCAAAGCTTGATATGTGTGCCAAATATCAACTGGATGGAGTTAAAAATAAATGTAATATGGCGAAAAACCAAAATAAAATTGAGCTTTGACGGCTTGTAACTCGAAAACAATTGACATTTTGAAAAAATTATATGAAACTCTACCTTTATTTTGTCAAGTAGAATCACCCCTTAAATTTCGAGATCGATTTTTAAATCACCCTGTATATAGATTTTTTTTGTTTTAGATGTAGAATCTGCTCTTAATTTTTTAAACATCATTTAGTAACACCCTGTATATTTATTATATGTTTTATTTTATTTTACAGTATCTCGCGTCAACCTATAATAAAAATAATTTATTCCTAAAGAGAGCCGGCAATTTAATTACATAAATTTCACTAATGTCAAGGTTTTTGTAATATACCGTGTTAAAGAATTGTGTGGTTTAAATAAATACTTTTAAATAACATCTTTTAATTAGTTTTGGTTTGATTGTGACGTAATTATCATTAGTTCTGTAGATAAATAAATAATAGATCTGAATTATTTATATTTTATATTTGTAACGAGAAATCCCTCATTATTTTTGAACAAAGCCGGAACTACGGTGTGTCTGGATGGACTTTGCTTTTGCTTACATCATTCTTAAAGAAAAATAAAATGGATATAAAAGGGTCTAGAAACGAGCGATTGGTCAACGTGGGCAGTTCGGGGCTTCTTAAGGTGGATTGTAAATGGAAAGCATGAGAGTAGCGCTTCGTGTTGCTCTCTTAGAGTCTGTAAAAGGAGAAGTTATAATCGCAAGAAAAGGAAAGATCCTCTACAACTTCCTTATTAATAGATCAGTGCTTGAAGCCTTTAAAAGACGTAAAAAGTGACAAAAAAATATAGTAGGATAAAACCCATTAAAAAAGTAGAGAATATAACAAAAATTAAAAGAAAAATAAACTACGGGCGATTTAAGGTCGGGAAAGGGGAGAGGGAGGTTTTAAGTGTAAAATACGTGTTTTCTCGATTTCGATTCCGGCAAAACTACAAGTCCTGAAGAAAAAATAATGAATAGCAGAGCAGTTGTAGGCAATAAAAGATCTACAACTTTTGTATTTACGCTTTTTTTACATAACCTCAAAATGTATGTAAAAAGTTCAAATACCCAAGTTTTTTTTATTATTTTTACAAAAATAAATTATTTTCACAAAATTTGGTGAAAACATACCTTTGCTGCATGTCCCAAATATAGGTACTTAAATTTTTTTGGTTAATTTTTTTATTTTTTCACATTATTTTGACTTAATATCGAAAAAAACCTTATTTCCCAATCCCATTAAAAAGTGTGGAGAAAATAACAAAAAGTTCGGGCTATCGGGAAGTAAAAGAAGTTAAGTTTTTAATAGTAATAACCGGATTTGCCGATTTCCGGCAAAACTACAAGTCCTATGGAAATCCATTGTCTAAGAAAATTTACCGAGGTAATATATATACGTAGGATGTTCGGGAAAGTTTTGAGATATACGTACATTTATTTGATTTTTTCAAAATAATTTCCACCACAGTGAATACACTTTTCCATTCTAACAAACCAGTCACTGAAAATAGCTTTCCACTTTTCATTTGAAATTTCAGCGCATATTTTATCGCAGGCCTCCAGTAGCGTGTCTTCAGTTTTAAACTTTTGTCCTTTCAGTAGGCTCTTGACAAAAGTAAACAACCCAAAGTCACACGGCACCAAGTCGGGGCTATAGGGCGGATGTTTCAAAAGTCTCAAGCCATGCATCTGTTAAAAATTGACTGGTAAGTTCAGCTCGATGAGGTGGGGCCATTGTCATGATGAAGGTACCAGCTAGCGAGTTGCGAGTTTGGGCGAATCACTCTTAACTTTTCTATAAGTTTTGAAAGGCATACTGTAGTGTACCAGAGAGCATTTACGGTCTTCTGTTCTCGGATAACAACACGTTTAATTATTCTTGTTGAACCAAAGAAAACAACTATCATTATTTTTTTACAGATCTTGATTTGCGAACTTCGGTCGGAGTTTCTTCACCTTCGAGAACCCATATCTTACTCTGTTGTTTAGTTGGGACGTCGTAATAATAAAGATAAGTTTCATCTCCCGTGACGATCGACACTATGTCTTTAGATTTACCCTCCTGGAATTTGGACATCATTTTTTACACCAATTCACTCTTTGTGTCTGCTGCTCGGGAGTTAACTTGTGTGGAACCCAAAGAGTACAAATTTTTCTAAAACCCAAGTGCTCATATATGATCGTGTGTAATGTTGCTAAACTAATGTTCAATGTCTGTTCTAACTGTCGATAGGTAATTCGTCGGTTTGTTTCTATAGCTTTTTGGACGGCAGATATGTTTTCTGGAGTAACTACTTCACACGGTCGACCTGAGCGTGAGGCGTCTTCAAGCGAAAACGAGCCCCGCTGAAATTGTTTGTACCATCTGTATATGGTCGCACGAGATGGACAGTCATCACCAAGTATAGGCTTCATTTCTTCTAAACACTGTTCTTGAGATAACCCACGTGAAAAGTTGTATTTCAAAATTGCACGGCACTCGATAGTCGTCCACGCCGCCATTGCGCTAAAATCGCTGGACACGAACTGGCGCAAAACTGATAGTTTACTAATAACTATGCCGGACTACGACATGTCATGACATGTACAAACAAAAACATAAATGTTACTTTCCTGCACCTTTTAGTTACAAAGTATCTCACAACTTACTGAACACCCTACGTATTTTTTATACCATTAAAAAGTAAGGATTTCAACGAACAAAAAGCCCACCGACTTTTTTGAAAATGTCAATATTTTGACACGTGAATTTTGATTAAAAATAAGGGTCCTTTTCCAATATTAAGTCAAAACAATATGTAAAAATATACATTTTTAATCCAAAAAATTATAGTAGAGTTGGAGACAAAAACAGGTAAGTTTTTACCAAATTTTGTGATTTTTTTTTGTCAAAGACAATAATAAATAGCTAAAAACTTGGTTATTTGAATTTTTACCATTAATTTTGAGGTTATGTGAAGAAAGTGTAAATAAAAATCTCTAGATCTTTTTATTACCTCAAACTTTGCCATTAAACTTTTTTCATACGACTTGTAGTTTTGCCGAAAATAAAAAAAAAAGTTTTTGACCTTTGACTCCCCCTCCGGTCCCTTTCCGACCTCAGAAAACAAGTAATTTATTTTTCTCTTTAATTTTTGATATATTTTTTACCTTTTACATAGGGATTATCCTAAAAATTTTTTTTTTTTTTGGTTTCAAAAATTATCGACCTTGGTCTATAAATTATTATTTTAATTCTAGTATCGTCATAGTTTAAAAGTGTGATCTTAAGACATATTTCTTTCAAGACTTAAACCCAACACAACTTTCCACAAGATTAAATTTACCTTCGGTTTAAAATGCTAAGACAATTAGAGTGTAAAGGATTCGAATTAGAAGAGACCATGTTTTTCAACTTTAACATGGTGAAAAAGAATTGGGTTTCTGTTGAAGTGGCTTCTTATGTAAACTGTCGTGTTTTAAGCTGATATTACTAATTATACCGGATTAAAAATAAATAAGATATTTTAATAAAAAGATTATCAAGAATTAAAAATTTACATAAAAGTATCGGGTTCGAGAAAACTAGAATTTCTGTGTTTTTATGTATTTCTTTTATTTTTATTTAATTTCTTTCAGTTAGTAACTACCTACACACAAAAGCTAAGGCTTAAATTTCAAGCCACGCTACTTCTTCTGTGAGAAACCGCAATTTACCCTCTTGCTTCGTTTATTAACTACAGAGTGTTTTTTTTAATCTTTGCGTTTTCCTTAGTCTTTAATATCTTTTATGATTTTTTTTTGTTTATAGCGATTTATTTCACACATTTTTATTCGTTTCTGGTTAGTTCTAATTAGAAACGGCTGAGAAAAAATAAAAGGTGTAATCATTTTTTAAAAATGTATTGTTTTGACCATGTCAAAATATGGCAGGGTATACTTAATGCCGGATCAAGTGTAAATCGCTTTCGAAGCGACCGATTCGGCGTCAGATTAGAAGGAACGCAAATTCTAAGCAATAAAATATGTGGGTCAGTTAACTTTTATTTGCCCAATCGCGAAATCACTTTGTTCCTGTTAAAAAAAAATGAAACTATATAAATTCAAGTGTTTTATTAGTCACTTAAAAAAAAAAAATCCCCAACTAAAAATTATTTCTCCAATTTATGGCTTTTTATTAGTTCTTTAAGTGATTCAAAGTGACGTATTTTATAAGTTTACTCTTGGTCCCCATGCAACAATAGTATATATAACTTCATATTAAAATTAAAAAACGCTTTAAAGTATTTAAATAAGTTTATGGGTTAATAGTTGGTTAATATATGGGTAATGGTACTTGTTAAGAAAGAATATGCTATGTTTTTTAAATCGTTCAGATTGGCTTTTTTTCGTATATATTTGGTCCCAGAAAAGTCGGTCGGACTACTACGATATTTTTAAATCAGAATATAAATGGCGTAGTGTTTACACTGTCGGTAAGTCGGTATTTTTGGTAAATAACTACGAGTATTTATCATTTGTTTTTATCATAATTGCGGCCTTACTCAACAAAGTTTCGCAAAAAGAGTGGTTGGTTTTAATATGTGTCCGTCGTACAACCAGCAGAAATAGGTAAATAATTAATATTTTTTAATAAATTATGGTGTTTAAGATCGTATTTGATCCAAATTTTACTGCAAGCATAAATAAATGCCAAAAATAAAACATGTTTTATCAGACAGTCCAAGGTTTAAAAAATTCAAAGAATGTCCGTCAGGAAAACCAGTAGTTTTGGATCCTATTTGATCTAAATTTTACTGTAAAAATTAGGGAAAAAATTGCTATGTTCCATCGGGCAGTTTAGAGTTTAAAAAGTTTAAAAATGTGCGTCGGACAACCAGTCCCTTAAAAACCAGTCACTTGGATAACTGAATTGTTGTCAGTAGAACAATTTGTTGTCCTTGGGATATGGTAATATGGCTCAATGATTGACAAGTTAGTTAGCCCTATTGGTAGTAACCCTGCTTTTTGATCCTGGTTGTTTTAGGTTCGAATTCTGTGTACATGAGACGTACCTAACGTGAATTTTTGGTTTTATTGTTAAAACTGTTTAAAGTGCTCTGATCATTGCAGATTACTATTAATGAAGTAATAACCTATTATTTAAAATAAATAAACAATCCAAAAAAAGTTAATTAAAATATGAAAATTTAAAACTGGGCCAAAAAAGTTATTGAACCAATAATTATTTTTAAGAAATAAAATAATTTCTATAAAAAAATTAAGAAGGATTTCTAACAAGACTTCCATTTATTTTCAGTGATGTTCGAAATACTACTACTTGCATCTACATTTTGGTTCACTCTGTATATTTATACAAATCCTATTTTTACTTAATAATCAAACCTAAAAAAAAGACCTGCTAGAAACTTCCTACAACGTGTCTAGGAAAGTTTCTGTTACCTACCTTAACGATGTTTAGGATATTTAAATGAGCCATTATAAAATTATCTTAATTATGTATTTATGTTAAGACGCACGCATATCATAGTAAAAATTCTTTACAAGCCGTTTATTTAGTGTTAAAATTTTATTGTTCTTATTTTTAAGAAGTCAAGACGGATGTAAAAAGATAGCGGTTTAAAAGATTTCCGACCAAAATACAAGCTGGTATCATGTATCGTCGTAATCAACATTTTTTCTGAACAAAATTCCGCCAAAGAGATCAAGGAGAAGATTTTCTTATACATTGGCGCCCATACCTCCTAGTCTATTATGATTAGCCCATAACTCGGTCCTAAAAGGGTCTCAAAATGTTAAATTGGCTCCACTCTCAGGCCGAATACGCTCCTGAACAAAAAAGTCACTAAGAGATCTACAGCAGATATTCTTTCCTTCGTTTCACACAACTGGAACAAGTCTCTTGAGTTTCTAGGTGAGTCCCAGATCGTTGCTCTTGATATATCTAAAGCTTTCGACCAAGTCTGGCATGACGCACTTCTTAATAAACTTCCCTCCTACAGTCTTTCAACTAAACTCTGCTCTTGGCCCTCCAGTTATCTTTCTAATCGACGTATATCAGTCATTGTTGATGGCCACTCTTCAAGCTTTCACGAAATTAATTCTGGAGTGCCTCAGTGTTCAGTACTAGCACCAACTTTGTTTCTTCTTCACATCAACGACCTTCTTTCTACCACAACCAATCCCATTCATAGTTATGCTGACGATAGTATCCTTCACTCCACTTTTTAGGTTCCCAAACCAATATCTCAACCCGACTTGGAAAGCAAACGCAAGGCGATGCAGATATCACTTTCACAGGATCTCAATTTAATATTGGATTGGGGCGCCAAAAATCTCGTTCAATTTAATGCATCAACATGCAACATGCAACACATCATTTTCCTTGTCGCGAAAAAAATCATCAAACATACATCCTTTGCTTATGAGGGACCAGGTTTTGCAGAGCGGGGATACATTTAACCTTGTGGGCGTCACTTTTGAGAATAACCTTAACTGGCATAAACACAATGTATCTATTGCCACGGCGGCTTCAAAAAGCTTGGATTTCTTTTCCGAGCCAAAAAGTATTTTTTCCTTCCAATTTATACACTTCGTATGTGTCCCAAATTCGACCCTCTTTGGAATATTGTTCTCATGTCTGGGGAATGGCATCCCCTGCAACCCTCAGCATTCTTGATTGCCATTCAAAGAAGGGCTGTTCGTCTTATTAATAATGCTTTATTTACTCAAAGACTTCCTTCTCTTGCCCATCGTCGAGCTGTGGGAGATCTATCGCTCTTTTATAGATACTATTACGGCTTCTGCTCCGATGAATTGTCCAGTATAGTCCCTCCTCTTGCAGCTCCCAACAGAGAAACTCGTAGTGCCGCGCGTATGCATCCCTATACGGTTCAATTGGACAGGCCCCGAACTTCCCATTTCGTTCGTTCTTTTATCCCTAGAGTTTCTAGACTGTGGAACTTACTGCCAGCGAAGGTCTTTCCTTCCCCCCAAATCTTCAAGTTTTTAAGTCCCGTGTTAACAAACTTCCTCTTACCCTGCTTAAGACACCCACGAGTTAGTATTTAGGCTTCCAGCCTTCGTGGAATGTCCAAAGATAAAAAAGCGGACAAACAAAATTTTGTTCAAATTCAATCTTAACTCTGGGGTTTTTGACCGATTTCAATTATCTTTTATTTTAATAGTACTTTCCTTCATGGAGATTATTCTTTAATATGAGGATTACAAAAAATTATAGAATTAGTTGTTATACAGGGGAGGGCCAAATGCTGCATCTTGACCTAAATTTCCGAACACCCTGTGGAATAATTTGAAGTCACAATTTTATATCAGTGTTATGGATTTTAAAGCCCCTTCTTTTCTTAACATTTTCTTTTATTATTTTTATCAGTATCTCCATTCTAATAGGAAACTTTACAAATTTTCAAATAAGACAATAAAAATATGTGTGTCGAGTGTAAAGTTATAATTTTAAACGCCTTAAAATATTTATTTTTTTATGATAGAAACTAAATTAAAATACTGCCTTGTTAGGTTGTTTTAGTTGTTTTTGAATCAGTATTCAAATTTTTGTTATCTTTAAGATATACAGGGTATATCAAAAATTATAATTAAAAAAACACTCTGTATGGTTTATCACCAGTAAAAGATCTTTTAAAGACCGTTCAAAAAATACTACATTTGTCGTAGTTATCTTTATTAGTTTCGAAAATATGACCATCCAAATATTAAGTCTTACCAATATGTTTGCAATATTCCGTATATTACGACCATCATAATTAAATTGCATTGTTTTCTTTAAAAATTTGTATTTCCTTTTAGAATAAGAGATAGTGATATAAATAAAAAGAGCAAATGTTACCAAAAGATGGGACTTTAAAATCCATTACACTGGTAAAAAGTTGTGACTTAAATTATTCCAGAGGAAGCTAGAAAATTTGGGTAAAAATCTAACATTTGACTCTCCCCTGTATAACACCTTACCCTTTAAAACATTTTGCAAATTTCATATTAAATAATAATCTCAATGAAAGGAGCTACAACTGAACCAAAAGATATTTAAAATCGGTAAAAAAAGTTATTTAGGATTGAATTTAAAGAACCATGAAACCATCGGTAACCCATGCATTTCTTGATGATATTCTATATTTCTTTGTTCATGCCCTCCACTCTCTCCGGGCCAGCCATTGCGCTCAAAAAATATTCAAAATGTATTGATAATATGCATCATACTCATAACCATATTTTACTGAAAATATGCTATTATCATGAAAATATGCAAATACATATGCAACTATGAAATAATATATAATCCGGTCTCTAGTAATTAGAATGCTGAAAACTATTTTTTGATTTGTTTATTTTATGAAGGCGGTACAAATTACCTAACTTAAATAATAGACCTTTTAGTAGGCTTTTTTGGTATAGCCCAATTAATTTAGACTTTCACGAGGTAAGCTGAATATCTGTACACACGTTTATTTTGGTACAAAAAATACTCTCCTAAAAATCCCTATGATATCGTGTAAAGAACTCGAAATATGACAGGTCAAATGTCAAAAAAATCAGTTTTTGCGAATATCTCATTTCCTTTACTTTTAATCGCATTTATATTTATTATAAAAGTTGTAGAACACAAAATTCTTTACAAATTTGATTTTAAGCATTTTTTGTCTGATCGACGGATCCGATAATAGAGGGCGCAGAGTGTAAAGCACTTTACTGTATGTACATACCTTAGCACGCAATCAGTCGTAATTTTTAGTCCAATATGTCATCTTTTTACTTAAGTATTTGCTAAATATCACGATTGATTGCGTGCTAAGGTATGTACATACAGTAAAAGTGCTTTACACTCTGCGCCCTCTATTATCAGTTCCGTTGGTCAGACAAAAAAATGCCTAAAATCAAATTTGTAAAGAATTTTGTGTTCTACAACTTTTATAATAAATATAAATGCGATTAAAAGTAAAGGTTACGAGATATTCGCAAAAAACTGATTTCTTTGACATTTGACTTGTCATATTTCGAGCTGTTTATACGATATTGTAGGGGATTTTCAGGAGAGTATTTTCTGTATCAAAATAAAGGTATGTACAGATATTCAGCTTATTCCGTGAGATTTCGAGGTTGACCCTTTAATTTGACTAAGATGACTGGGGTAGTAGTTTAGGCACATCATTACATAACATATAAACTGCTATTTTACCTTTTTTTTCACGTACACTTTTTTTTAAGGGGGCTGTAACTTTAACTTGTACCAATGCCCGGCACTGGCTTCTGGCGGCCTTGGTTTTATGTGTAAAGAAAACATATTGTTACCCCACTTAGCAACAATAAAACAATAGAGAAATATTGCAAGTTGCCTTATTAAGCTCGGGAATTATTAATACCGTCCCTATTTAAATAGTGCTTGTACCCATAATTTAGAGTTATTGCAAATCATGTTGACAGTACCATTAACCTAAAAAAAGGGAAAAATTTTAGTGGATTTTCTTTATTGTTTTGTGTTGTAGGTTTTTTATAACACAATTATAGAAATACATTTGAAAAAGCAAGGTATTAAGTATTTTTACTTCTAAAAACTTTTCGATTTTGTGGTCGGCAGCCGTTCGGTTAGACGAACAGTTCCGAAGTTAAAATAAGACCAAAATAGGGCACGACCTAAAACCGACACATTAAATAAAGCCAGGCACTATACTTATTAAGGAGTCCTTATCCTACTATGCATCTGCGCAAGCTGAGATGTCAAAATAAGGCCAGTATTATTAGTGCCTGGCCTTATTTCACTGTACAATAATTCTCTATTAAGTATATAGAACAGGCCGTTTTTCAAGTACAAAGTTAAAGTAGATGACTTTATTATTACCGTTTTCAAAAAGTCCTATTTTGTGTAAGATTTTAAGCGTACGTAAGTACCGTAGAGGTAGGCCCTAAGCCGCCGTGCTTGTCTGAAAACAAAAAAAAACATGTCCCAGTCTTTTAACTGGTCTTTTAACAATAGGTAGCTACTTTACCAGTTACCAAATTTCATTGCTGCATTAACGAGTGCTTTTTAGATCGCCCTGTATAGTGTCACAAAATGTCGGTCCGGACGCGTAACTGTATTTACCTGGGTAAAGGTCGATAAACTTCGCCTACTACTTCGACTAACCGATACAAAGTTTAGAATGGAGAGCTCTTCCAATGGGCAGGCCACACATGTACCAATTTTGGTGCGACACTCTTTCTTACCTAATTTTATGGCCTTGGCATATTTTTAATTGTTTTTGTAAACATTTATTTCTACTTAATATTTTTTGTCTCAATTTGTTTTTAACGCAGTTTTGAACAGTAGCTAGATTTTCGCATTCAATCTCACAAGTTTATAAACTTATACAGGGTGTCCCAAGTCTATTTATACACGAAATAACTTCGCCCCTGTACAAGATACAAAAATAATCCTAAAAACAAAAATGTTTATTTAAATACACTCTTTTATTGACAGTACTAGTTAATATACAAAGTGTCTCAAAAACATAATTTTTATTGTCAAGTTGGTGTTTTTTAAATGGAATATCCTGTTTATTTTAACAAATTTTGAGTCTGTATTAAATTCTGCATAAAAATGTATAAGACACTATACGTTAATTATTGCTGGTTTTTGAGATATCATCAGTATGCTGATTTACCCATTACCGGTAAAAGTAAAGAAAAAAATGATATTATGGTCCTAATTTGTTTTTTAATAATTTTGTCACTGTCAGAATAACAAATATTATAATAACATGTAATTAATTACCCTTTATTGTAAACACTGCTAAAAGATATGTCAGTAATTTAGTTTATTTTAGACACATATTTACTAAAAAAACAGCAATACGTCAATTATAGCTGGGTTTAGGTAAAGTAATAAGTAAATAGTATGTATCTAAAATAAACTAAATAGCTTACTTACCTATTATAATCCCTGGGCTAGCAATTAATGAAATTCACTTCATGATAACACTTTTAAAGCTTTTAAGGGGGTTCCGTTTGACAAGTCTACCACGAATATTCATACCGCCATATATGGAAGCGGTGCGTAACCCAGCCTGTCAATGTCAAATGTTTCAGGTGTCGGACAGGGCAAACGCGTCACTTTTTTGTCGGACAAGTTTTCCACAATGTTTAACATGCAATTTTTAAACATTGTGTCCACAACTCGTAGGTGTCACGAAACCATAAGGTCCATTGACATCTTTTGGGTATCGGATTGTTCGGGTTTCGTTACTGATATTTTATATTTTTAATGTAGAATTGAATACGAAGTCAAAATTTGTTAAAATATACAACTTGTTCCATTTTTTTTTAATCAAGCTACACCAGAACATCGGCCATATAAATTATTTGATCTGATACTTTTGTGAAACAACATATGGTACATTTCAATAAAAGGGCAGCAATTGAAGACTTTGGAGTAAAAACAGAACAAGTTCATTTTTTGGCAAAAGTAACATTTTTACGTAGTAGTATTTTCTAAAGGAAAGCCCATAGATTGGAGCAAAAATCAAACAAGTCCGAAGCATATTAACCTTGCTGTGGGAATTTTGGACAAAGTCGACGACATATTTTGGAGCAAAAGCGGACAAGTCCGGATTGGTGTGAGTTTCGTACCAAACTTTTAAATTATCTATGGCGGGAATATACCACGCCGGCGAAATCTTCATACTAACAGTTGAGTGTGTAGTCTTATAGTTTCATTTATTAAAACCCAAAAAGTTTTGCTTTGCCGATATTACCCAGGATGTTATAACGGTCTTTACCGAACTTTTTAAAAAGTCCCTATTTAAAGTCTCCGAATGTTGGTGTTGAGGTGTTAAATACAGGGACCTTGACCAAATAGTAAATACCTATGACCAATCTAATATTTGTTACTAGCTTTAAGAATTTATTTTTGAATATAGCATTTTTAATTTTGTGCCGCTCACAAATTTTTCTCGTCCTTGAATGTCTTCATTTAATACAGAACTTCTGTAATCTTGCTGGTCAATTAATTAATCAAACTGACCAATGTTGATTAATTTCGGGCGCTAAAAATTTTTCGATGACTTTGATATGTTAAGCACGCTGTAAAAGTTGGTGTGATTTGGCCGCACTAAAATAACGAGACCCGGCCTGACCACGAAATTTCGTACTAATACCTGTCCTTTTTAAGCCAAAAGAGATCTACCATTATCCGCAATTTAACCTTTCAGAAGTTTGAAAACAATTTAGGAGACAATTTAAAGTTTTTATGGCACTTAGAAAACCATTGAGAACAGCTATAATAAGTTTTTGTTGTTGTTTCGTTTGTAATGACTCTAATTGATTAAAAAATACCTGTGTTAGTTGGTGAAATACACAACAACACATATTTTTTCCTTTAAAGCAAAACTACATAATAATATTGTTTTTACTGACATTTCCTATGTAGGAAAAAGCGATATATATCCGGGCGATGATGGGGTAAAAGGAAATAAAAAGAAAGAAATTAAAAAACAAGGTGTCCGAAAAGATATGGCCATAAATGATAGGGGTGATAGAGTAAGTTAAAATAATGTTAGTATAGATGGGCCCATATTTAATTCATTTCTGAAAGCGATGCCGCCAAGTACACAAAAATGATAAAGTAAACAAACCTTTTCGAATGCACATAGCCTCGGACAGAGCCTGAGTACATATTTTTAGATAAATAATAAAAAATACATTGCTAAAACACGTATCACCTACTTACAAAACATTCTCTTATTTCGCCTCTGCCTACTATAAAACCGGTGGCAAGTGGCGTGGTACTAGAAACTCGTCCGGGATAAATATTTTTTTGCTGCAATAAATCATTGTTCACAAAAGGGTTTCTTTACTTTATCATTTTTTGTGTACTTGGCGGCATCGCTTTTAGAATGAATTAAATTTGGACTCATCTTTACTTCATGTAAAAAAAGTTTAATTGCGCTTCGTTAGTATTGACATTCAATGTTAGAATTTAAAAATAATTTAAAAAAATATGTATTTGATAACTTTTGAAGTGTTGCCACAGTGCCAATGATATTTAAGCAACTAAAAAATCTCATACAAACAGAAAGAAAATGTCTTGTTTTAAGCAAATACAAGGTTTTAAAAATATGCATTCTTTTTGAATAGTTGTGCTTTTAAACCAAGATTTATTTCTTACTTTAAAATAATAGTGGTTCTTAAACTGGGAGAAAAAATACTTTAATTTATGTCTTTAATGTAAAAGAAATTCTTTAAATTAAAATATCCTTAGTATTATTTTAAGAATATCAGAATCAAGAAATAAGAACCTAAAGATTTATGATTTAAGCTCTTTAATATCTTAAATATAAGTTTTAAGATTTTAAACAAAAGAAATATTAAATGTTTCTATCAAAATATTAATGAATTTTCTTTAAAATAATAGGTTCTTATTTTAAGAACCTATACCAAAATCTTTAACCTTTATGTCAAAGAACCTATTTCTTTAATATAAGTATTCACTGAATTATGCTTTTTAGTACGGTATCAACGGTACGATTATATCCTACCGTCGAACAACGAAAGTTTTTTTTATAAGATACACTTGTTATTCGTATTATTCAACTTGGACCCGGGACAGCCAGTTTGATAAGTCCTATGAGGTTCGGCAAAACGCATCATCGATGGAGAAAAGAGGTCTCGGTGAATGACATGATAAGCAGGAATTCCTCTCTTAACTATCAAAAAGAGAACTAGTTGTTTATTTAATATAATTATCTTAATTGAATTAAATTTTATTTCAGTCTGTGGTATTTAGTATCTTGTCTTAAAGAAAGAATCTCTCAGTGGGAAAGCGCTCGATGTTTTTAACGGAATACATCGTTCTTTAAAGTAGACCCATTGGGGTCACTAAATAAAAATAAGGTTATTTTTATTACAAAAGCGCCTTCTTTGAATTTAGTACGCAAAGCTGAAAACATATTTTTTTCCGTTTGAGATCCTATTTCTTTAACACATATGAAAGTCACAATTCTCTCAAATTAAATCTAAGGCTTTTGTTTTAAGATATCTTTTTTTTCAGTGTAGTAATGCTTCTTTCCATAGGTAAACGGCTGTTCAGTAAATCGGTAGTATACAGGGTAAGACGGTTTTTATATTTCATGTATGTATTTTTGACAGATGTGACAAATTCGACGTTTTGCTTTGACCGTTTAATTCTTTTATCTTTTTCTACACAAAAAAGTATAACTTATTTGAATCGATATCTTGTACCGTTTTTTATAAGTCCAGACTTATTAGGATTTTGTTTTTATAAGAAATTCCATTTATTTGAGAAAATCATTAAAATACGGTAAAATTATTAAAAACAGTGTTTGCAATTTTTACCTAAACTTCATAGTACAGGTAAAAACTGTTTTTAATAATTTTTGTCATATTTTAATGATTTTCTTCTAAGTAAATTTATTATATAAATGTATTGCCAATGCTGAGCCACAAGACCCTCCTTTTTATTTATTTTTTCCAATATTGGCCAAGCACTGATCTCGATGGATTGCCAATGTTATAACCTGCGCGAAAGAAAAGTTACATTTCATGGGCGAAAAAACCGGTTTAGTGCGCAAGCCAGTTGAGGGTAAACGCACCCGGCGCCAAACAAACTATCCGCATTATAGGAACAAATTTGTTGAGGGCGTCCTCGTTTTCTGTTCGAAGTACGGTAGCTAATGAGCGTTACGGTCAGACCGCGGACGAAGGGTACGGGATGCCGGTGTTTGTATTTTGCCACGGCTTTTAAGTGCGCATGTTCGTCCACCCACTGCGCGAGATCGTAAAAATCCGAAAAATGCTTCTTGCCACTGCGGATCTAAATGTAGGTTATCTATGGGGCCAAGCTGTTAGATTGACATTTAGAGTTGTCATGGATATATCAAAAAATGAAGACCATATGTAGGGGAGCCCACGATGCTAAATGAGGATTTACCCGAGCGTCATGGAGACTTATTGGGTTGCAAAGCTTAGATGATAAGAAAAAAATATATAAAGAGAAGAGTGAAAAAAAGAGAAAGAAGAAAAATGTTATACAATGTATACCTTTTCATCGGTGGCAGAAGCGGGCTATAAATTTTCTAGTATGTGAAATAAGTACTGTTATTATTTCGGCTTGTGGAAATCCGTTCAGGATCGTATCGGATTATATATTTTTCGTTATCCTTAAATTATTCTTCTTTAAAATAAAGGAAAATAGCCACGCTCGAGAATGTCAAAATGACGTTTTTATACAACTTTGTAGCCCTCCGCTTTCTTTACGTCTTTCTCAAATTGTCAGATTAGTGGAATTACACTGTTTAGCATGTAGTTAACTCACCCTATCTTAATCTGACGCGCATGAAAATATTCTGATGAATATATATTTTGGTTTTTTACGATCGGGCCCTGTATACGGGGCTTATATTTGAGTGGAGGTACTTAACCGGGTACAAGGTATCCTTTAATATAATAATCTGCCGTGCTGTAATGAATCCCGAAATTCCCTTCTGGCCCCCTACACCTATCGTTTTAAATTTCATTAAAATATACCAAACGGTTTGAATTTTTGGAAGGCAAGGGAAGGATTTTTAGGTTCTCACTATAAAAGAATAAGGAATTATTGGAATTCATATAAGGTCTAGCAGTAATAAATTCAGCAGTATTTTGACATTACGTATGCTCAGTAGTGGTTTTAAATAAGGAAACTTTATTAAAGTTACTGCTAGACTTTAATTGTGCCAAAATATAGTCGGTCATTTCCCTTCCTTATTTTGACATTTGAAAACAAAATGAGGTTAAGGGTTAAAGTAATGTTTGTTTATTTTTAAATTTTGTCTTTAAAATATACTAAAAAAGTTAAAACTTCTCCATTTTTAACTATACAAAACAAATAAATAAAATAGACTATAAATAAAAACGAATAATATTCCAGTTTTAGGTTAAAAATATGCATAAGCATGTCATGTTGACCAAGAACACTTCTTCACATAGGCGCGTTAAGGTTTAGCAGTAATAAAATAAGGTGTTTCTCATTAATACTGCTAGGCACTGACTTGCCTATGCCAATAATTCCCTAATAACTATTTCAGCGTTGTGAATTTAAAAAGAATCACATGGGTGCTTGAAAACTTTATTATTCAAAACCTGGTTTAGAAATGTACCTAGGGAAAGTGAAAATTGTCAGTTAGAAGTAATATAAAGTACAAGTAAATTAAATAAAAAATGATAGAAATAAAAACGTAACGGTTTTCGGTGTAATTAGAAAAAAAAAAACATTATCTATGTTGGCATCGTGAGCTCGTCCCATGCTGCGTTTGATATTTTACGCCGCAATGACCGTGAAGAAGCAGAAAAAAAGAAGAAAAAGTTATTTATCTACTACAGCAACTTAGTAAGTAGGTCACAAAATCAGAGAAGAGAAATGTTAGGTATAAAGAAAACAGGGGAATGACACCCTCATAATTTAAAAGCGATCTCCTCCCTATATGTTTTCTCTAAAAAATACAAATTTATTCCCTGAACTTTTGTTGATGTTATGCTGAGTTTTCATCGTTTATTACTATACCTTTTAAAACGCAAGTGATTTTGACGAAGAGTTTTTGAAATATTGAACATTGTTTTCTTTATTTGTTTGCAATGATTTGCTTGGTTTGAGAGTGTTTTTACGTGATAATTAGAAACTGCTTGTGGAGCCAAGGGCCGTATTAAGGGTATGGAGGCGCCCTAGGCTGGAATTCCCAGAGCGCCTATTTTCATACAAAGAAAAAAATTTTGAAGAGCAAAAAAAAAAGGTCATTCTCCTCTTTTCGCCTCTATTTTATTTATATCACCGCAAAAACATGAAGACCCTAAACTTTTTTAGAAACTTCCCTGTGTAGCGCCTATTACTCCCCTATCTGGCGCCTATTTTTTTCATGGCACCCTAGGCTGTAGCCTAGTCAGCCTAATGGATAATCACTGTGTGGAGCTATGCCTTTTTTAGACAGGGCCAAAAAAAAATCAACTTTTAAAAAATATATTGAATATATTGTTCAATGTTACAAAAAATACAGGGTGATTCAAAAATCGATCACGAAACTTAAGGGGGTGATTCTACTTGACAAAATATGGGTAGAGCTTCATATACATTTTTTCCAAATGTCATTCGTTTTCGAGTTATTAGCCGTCAAGTTCAGTTTTTATTTTGGTTTTTTCGTCATATTGCATTTATTTTTTAACCAATCCAGTTGATATTGGCACACAAATCGAGCTTTGCAGATTCTTAAATTTTAAGACAAAAGTACTTTTTTGTAATGCCGCCAGAGGGCACGATACCTAAAACTTAAAATTTATTTACATCATAACTTTTTATTTTGACAGATATCGCAAGCCGGGGTGCCATTTTATAGACAATCAAAACCTTTAAAAATAAGGTACTCTCTGTTAAAGTCAATAAACCTCACCGTTTAGGCACCAATAGACATTAAAGTTTTCATCAATTTCAATCAAATTACCTACATACATACAGGGTGTTCAGTAACTCAACCGTAACTAAACGTCTGTTTTTAAACCGAACAGGTGAGGAACGGACGCGCGTTTTAGTTTTTGTGTTCTCTATTCTCACTGGTTCTCTGATCTGCGTTCGGTTGAATGGACCATATTGGCTATTCCCGTTCATTTAGATCAAAGAAACTTAGACCAGGTTTTGAGCTTGAAGTGCTTAAACTGTTTACCACTAACGTTTGCCCTGCGATGTGGCTTATGGATGGCTTAAAGGGCTGTTTTTTTAATGCATGTTGTGAGACCGGTCTGTGATCGGCATAAGAGGCGAACGGGTAAACTAGGAAGAGAATGGTTCTAATGCATAATATGCCCAGTCTCCACCTCATTTATTGGGAAACTTGCGTTAAAAAGAACAGATAAACCACCGAACAGGTTTGCCGATAGGGCAAGGAAGGGAACTGTCCAGGCCTGTTCTTACAGCTCTTCGTCAGCTCTAGTCGCCAATTTCCTCGCCCAGCCTGCTGCAAACCGCGGACGACAAGGCTGCACTCTTTCGTTTGACCGGACAGTGCGGACGTGCGTAGAGGACTACAAAGTTCTTCCCGGAGTGGCGGCTAGAGGTGTCGTACGAACGTTTTTTACCTTCGGGGATCAGGAAAGATTCACGCTAAATTGACGGCATCTTTCTTCTGGATCTAAGCGCTGTGAGCGAAGATTCCTATATAAGCTGATGGTATCCTGTTTGAGTGGTGAACTTACGAGGTATTTCTCAAATGGCGGGAAATGGATGGGCGTGCCATGGGAACTGTCAGTAGTGAAAGTGAGAAGGTTATACGTAACACCAGTAGCAAATCTTGGTTTGACAGCCGACAATTTATGCATTGCATCGATTGTTGAATTGTTTGTTTTCTTTTGGGAATTTCTGGGAGCTACGAGCTCGATTATCCAGATTTTCCGCCGACGAAACCCTGGAAAGCATGGTCCGGAGAGAGGGAGAGTACGGTGGAGTTGGACCCGAAGGGACCAAAACCAAGATAGAAATAGAGATAGAGGAGGAGAGAGACAAAGGGCTTCATAGTATTCGTATGGGTTCTGCAGTTTCTTTTCTGGCAGACCTGCATAGGTTTCTCTTCTGCCAGGCTAATTGTTTTCGTTTTATTATTTCTATCGATTATAGTATATTTCCTAACTAGTGCTGAAAGTGCCACTTTTCCGCACGCTGCTGCGGATCAAGTGCGGACCAAGAGCTTTCGGCACGTGTTAGGAACGCTATTTTTCTACGAGTGTGTCGAAAAGTCAAACTAAACAACCATTTGATAATATTTTGTTCAACCACTACTGCTTATTGTTATTAACAACATTAATCGTAAAAGAACAGTTAGTAGCATTTTGCAAATGAATCGCTGAGGCAAGTTGTTGTGGGTAAGTTGCAGAGTTGGAATTGCCGTTGAGGCGCAATTGAATCGGTCGTCGTTACAGGTAACAGAGACACATTGTTGTTTGCTAGAAGACGGTACAATGGGCCTTGAGTGCGTTTTTGCTGTGTTTAAAGGTAGATGAATTTTGGGATAATATTTTGTTTAATAAGTCTATCTTAAAACTTATAGAGCTTTCTAGGTAGCCTTCTGCAGTAGATGATGACTTCCAACCTCCAAGTCTTTTAATATTCGTTATGCCTTTACCAGAATTAGCTAACATTGTAGCTGAGGAATCGGCGAAAGCTATGTCCCGTGGAAAGTTCTGGGTTTGAAAGACGTAAATAGGCAGCTATTTCAGAGGGCATATTGCCAAAAGAATTTATTCCTATGCACTGGACAGTACAAGGAAATTTCTTGTAATAAACAAAAAATCTTCTGTGTGGTGTTTCGGGCTTTCGTAACTGAGACTAAAATGTACGGTAATTTTCTAGAAAATGGGAGCAACTCCGATTTTGACGAAATTTGGTATACGGGGGTTTTTGGGGCGCTGATCACGAATCTGAAAGGACCATTTGGCGGAAACGTTTCGTTCTCGAGATATCCATCATCAAAGTTCAAATTTGAACTAAGCTAATTTTCACTATATTCCCCCTTCTTTTTGCACACAATTCCTGATTTAAAGCCAAGTGTCACACAATATTTGATTTTCACCTTTTAAAACCCCGTTTTTCTACGTTTTACATTATTTTTGCATTAAACTGCATAGCTATACTTTGAATCATTTTAATCCCAGTTTGCCATGAAGCCCTATGTGTATGTATGGTTGCCGGATTATCAAAGAAAAGCCACGCAATTTAATTCAAAAATAATGTGAAAACGCAGACAAACGGGGTTTTAAAGAGTGAAAATCAAGCATTGTGTGACACTTAGCTTGAAATCAAGAATTGTGTGCCAAAAAGAAGGGGAATATAGTGAAAACAAGGTTAGTTCAAATATCAGCTTTGATGATGGATATCTCGAGAACGAAACGTTTCCGCCAAATAATTCTTTCAGATTCGTGATCAGCGCCTCAAAACCCCCGTATACCAAATTTCGTCAAATCGGAGTTGCTTCCCATTTTCTAGAAAATTACCTAAAAATACTTTCTAAACAAAGATAGAAGTTTTCCATTTTCAATTTCCTCAGGAAATGACAAAAGTTCGGCTAGGATGGTTTTCGGAGTCTGGAATATTTACAATTAATAGAAAGATCGTCAATATCATCAATGCTAATTTTCATCAATTTTTCTCGACGACACGCACCAGCTAGTCCGAAAATTGTAGCTACTTTTACTGCTAGATAGACATCATTTGGAGCATCATTAATAAATTTTGCTATTTCATCTTTCCAGAAAATTTTGCCCTTCTAAATCCAACATTTTGCTTCTTCAAAAATGATGTAACTTTGACATATTTGCTTAAATCATCATGTTCTTTTCTATCTTTAATGACACTTTTTAACATGAGAATACACTTGTACCCTAAGGTATTGGGCTTACATGTTTTAGCAAGTTACACGAAATATGCCATAAAACTTCTTCTTTCATACTTTTGATTTTTTCTTGCCACACTATGCACCAGCTTGTAAATGCTGTGTATTCTTTCTCGTACCGTGCTTTGACTTGGACGGCAACAAATCTAAATTTGCTATTTCATGTGCTTTTTAAAATGGAATCAGGTAATTCCTCGCCAGAAGACTCCATGGGAAACGTTTTTATTCAAAATCGACGATACTGATCAGAATGTACTACAGACACTTTTAATTATCGATGACTTTAATGACTTTGATCTTTTTAATATGGACACCGGCACCTGTCAAAACTAAAAATCTGACAAGCAAATTTAATATATACCAGGATTTTGAAACAATGTTTTTAAAACAATATTAATTCTTAGTGAATATTTCGTTGATTTTACACCTAATTTGTACAAATTAAATAATACTATGCCAATAATAAAATTATACTGAAGTCAAACTTCAGAATTAAAAACATTTTAAGTACCTGATTAAGTGGGAAATTTGCAAGGGTTTACTTTTCCGCACTAGTGCGAAAAAGTGCTTTTCTAAACTAAGTTGCGTGCGGAAAGGTGCTGCTTTCCACACGCTAGTAGAAAAGTACTTTTCAAATTAGCGCCAGGAAAAGTACTTTCTACAACTGCTATGAAAAGTGTCTAAAAACGCACGTCAAACACATCTGAAAATGACTAATTTCACATGATGTATGATGTCAACCAGTCAAAAATATTTTATTTTCTGTCATTTTAGTTTTGAAATAAGTGTGTAGAAACATTTCTCACGGCGTATGAAAAATTTTGCACAGTCTGTCAAAAGTTAAAAAGAATAAAAATAATACACAAATATTATATTATGTAATCCTTATTTTCTGCTGTCGTAGAAAAGTCGTGTGCAACACGTTTCGACGACGTTTTGCTCACTCTTACATGACCTTAGCACTCGCCTAAGGCTTGTGCACAAACGTCATACTTAGTAACAGAGTCTTTTTCAAAACTTGTTGCATAATATACTATTTCCTACGACCACATGTGAAAATAGTAAATAGCACTCTGTTTTCATGCATAGAAAATGCCTTATATTACTAGTGTTGCAAAGTATAATTTAAAGCTGTCATCACAGTATAAAAAAAAGTATACATTTTGGGAATTTTAAAAATATACATTTTTGGGAAATTTAAATATAATTGGGTTACTTAACATTGGGAAATTTGGTACATAAAACAATACGTGAAGTGTCAAGGTTTAAAAAGTATGAAATCAAACAATTTTCTAGGTTACTCTTATAATAATAAAACAAAAACATTAAACAAGCGAGTAGCCTAGAAATGCAAAACAAATACTGAAAAATTTAATATTTAAAGAGAACAAAATTTTAAGACGGGGACTGATTGATTGTTTTATTAGATAAGAAAGAGTTAGTAAAGTCAAGTAAAGAGTTAAAGTTTGAGTTAAGCCCCGTACGGGCTATCCCTAGGGATATGCCCGTACTAAATTTAATTAGTTCAATAAGTTAAGTTGGTTTTTAATGCAAAGTTAGTTGTGATGGTCCACCGGTCTCATGGTCCCAAGAAGATAGTTCCATATGGTACATTTGCCCAGTGACGTAAAGTGAGCCCTATATGTAATTCAAAATTTTACAACGTCACATATGGTGGAGGCGCCCCCGTTCCCAGTGACCTTTGTGAAACGTCGGTTATGGTAAGCTGTGCCCGCCCCAGTTCCAGTGCCCTTTGTGAAGCGATAGGAAAAGTCGCTTATGGTACGCCCTTCCTACCCCTCAGTTTATTTGTGGAAGAAAATACCATATATATGGTAAAGGCGTCCCGTTCCCCGGAGAAGAAATGTGTGTGAAAGGACGAAGATGGGGAAAAAATATGTTGCGTAGCGTAGCTGCAAGGAGGTAGCAGCGTAGCTACAAGAAAAGGAAGATAAGGTATATCTTCAGTTTTCAAATATGGCTAAATGGTGTTAGCCAGAGGTGATAAAGAAGAATATGGAAATATATTTATTTGTGTCGAAGTTGTATGGTACGTCGTGAAGACGGAGTTCAGAAGCAGCATGAGGCTGCATTAGCACTGGAAGCCGCAGCTCTAGTATGGGGAAGAGCTCTGAAGTATGGTCTTGAATGGTGGGGTACAAGACAGTTAAGCGGCCCTGAGAAAGCTCAGGATATGGGGAAATTGGCATGAAGTTGCAGTAACCTGATGTGGAAGAAGAAAATGGGAATGAAAGGCAGACAATGGTACGTGGAGAAGTACGGGACAAATGGCCAATGGAACGCACCATCAAGGACATGGACAGGCAGGCAAGGTGGACGCAATTTTTTTTATAAAGGCTAGTATAAGAAGAATGTGGAATATTAGGTTAATTTCTAAGTATAAATATTAAAAAAAATTTGATTTTCTTTTTATGTAAGAGATATTTTTTTGTTTTTAAACTATCAATAAATTTAAAAAAGAGCAAAAGATAAAATAGAAAAAAATCACCTAATTAATTATTTTCTTTCCCACTGGTATATTAAATAAGTCATTGAATTACTTTTTAATGGTTCAACGTTTTGCTGACGAGACAAGGCCAAGTTCACTTTTATTGTTACGGAACTGATCAGTTTTAAATAACACAAACTTTTTTGCTTATTTAGCGTTTGTATAGTACATAAATGTCTAGTAAACTTAAAGATTAATAAAAAAAAATACAATTTATGAGTAACAATAATTAGGTCATTTTTGTCTAAAAAATAATCTTACCGTTAAAACTATATTTATTTAAAGTACCTACTTAAAGAAAACCTCAAATTTAAAAGGTTTTTAACAATTAAGCTAAAATCTTATTTGAACTAATTATTTCAGCAAAAACATCTCTAGAACTTTTTAAATAATTATTTTAGATAATTTATCCGGAAGAATTTTTTAAAATTTCAAAAAAACAAGAGTCATAATGTTAAATATAACCTAAATGAATTATTTTTAGAGAAAAAAAACTATTTTTACATTTTTTCTTGCATTTTTTTGAAAAAAAAATTAATTGGTTAAAAATAATTTTTGAGTTTAAAAAAAAAAAAACAAAAAGATTTAATAAAACGTTAAGATTATTTACGATAAATATAATTTTTATAATAAGTAACATAATGTTAGGTTTTAAATATTTGTAAGCTATATGGAACTATCGTTTTTCGATAATATTGCTAATTTTTTAAAGGTTTAAAGTAAATTTGTCTGATTTCTAATAGCGTTGTGGGTCCAACGCTTTCAGGGAAGGGGCATATGTGAACACCTAGTATAAAAAAGTATACATTTTGGGAATTTTAAAAATATACATTTTTGGGAAATTTAAATATAATTGGGTTACTTAACATTGGGAAATTTGGTACATAAAACAATACGTGAAGTGTCAAGGTTTAAAAAGTAGAAATCAAACAATTTTCTAGGTTACTCTTATAATAATAAAACAAAAACATTAAACAAGCAGAGTAGCCTAGAAATGCAAAACAAATACTGAAAAAATTTAATATTTAAAGAGAACAAAATTTTAAGACGGGAATTGATTGATTGTTTATTAGATAAGAAGAGTTAGTAAAGTCAAGTAAAGAGTTAAAAGTTTGAGTTAAGCCCCGTACGGAGCTATCCCAAGGGATATGCCCGTACTAAATTTAATTAGTTCAATAAGTTAAGTTGGTTTTTAATGCAAAGGTTAGTTGTGATGGTCCACCGGTCTCATGGTCCCAAGAAGATAGTTCCATATGGTACATTTGCCCAGTGACGTAAAGTGACCCTGTTTATAATTTCAAAATATCAACGAGATGGTATTTATTTGGGTACACACGCCAAAATAAAATTAAAAGTACTAAAAAACCAAAAAAAAATTTTAAACAAGTAAACAGATAATTAAAAATCGACGTTTCGGTGGCAAATCTGCCACCGTTGTCAAATAAAGTGAAATAAAACTAATAAAAATAAAAACTTACTATTATTTAGGCTTTTAAAATTCACAATTTTTCTGTTTTTGGGATATTCTGAAAAATTTGACATTAAATGTCAAAACATGTTTGTTTGGTTATAGTGTCATAGTGACATAGATAACTGGTTGCTGGTGTAATGATTGTTTATTTTACAAAAAGGTGAATAGTTAGTTAATTTTTAGTCTTCCTGAAGATATCTTTCAGTATCAAGCAAAGGCAACCTAAGTGTTATTTAAATTAACTGAAATTGATGTCTTACACAATTATCTTTATTTATTATAATATATACGCACTTTCTTTGATTTTGCGTTTTTTAGAACAAGTTTCCTTTGCTAAAATGTACAGAAGCATCCCAGTTTATTCTATGATTGTTATCAAATGCGTGTTGGCAGATTTTTGATTTATGAAATTCTGTGTTTTTAATGTATGATCTGTGTTTCTTTTATGCGTTTGGCTAATGGTCTACAAGTTTCACCTATATAAAACTTATTGCATTCGTAAGGTATTTTATAAATGACATTTTTTGTATTTTCATTTAAGTTGTATGGTTTTGTTTTTGTTAATTGAGATCTGATTGTGTTTGTGTTTTAAAGATTGTGCGAATATTAAATTTATGCCCTATTCGTTGAATTTTCATTTGATAGTCCGGGAATGATGGCAAACAAATTTGTAGCCAGTCTATTTTTGATTTAGTCTCTTACCCTGAGGTTTCAAATTCAAGGAAACAATTATTTATAAAATCAAGAGATAATTATTTTGAATGTAAAATATTTCTTAAAATAATCTTTTCAATATTTATACTTTGTGTATTCATTCTTATATCGTTCTGACTTAAGGACTTCGATTATATTGCCTCCAATAAATCTTCCTACCGGCCGGCAGGGCCAGGTGGACATTTACTTTTACATTGAGAAGCAATTGAAATATTGATAGATAGATATAAATTGTCTAAAAATATGTAAAAATGTGTAAAGAGGTATGTAGTTAGTATTTCTAAACATAATTTTGGGTACTAGGTAACTTTTATTACAATTTGAATTTTTAAGGAAATAATATGAATAATATGGTTACCTACCTAATTAAGTAAAGGTATAATGAAAACTACTTGGCCTTTTGTGTAATTTGATAAATAGGTACAGGTAAGGTACCTTAAAAATAAATTTCGGTAGGCAAAAATCAATTGTAATAACAATAAAAGGTAAACCCAATATACCTTAATTACCTATACCTACCTGAATGTTTTAAAAGGAGTTTGGATATATTTATGCCCTTAGAACAGTAAATGGCTTAGTATTTTCCAAAATGTGGCGAACGTGGAGGTGAATCTGACGATGAAGCAAGCGACAACGAGCAGCAAGCAAGTAGTACAGCAAGCAGCAGAGAAAGCATCTTTCTGTTGATGCTAAAGAAATAGTAAAGAATGTATATTCAACTTTAAGAAACGATGTTTCCATACAAAAGCAGCTTTGGAAGAAACGTGCAGGTTAACGAAAATACCAAAGTCTACCATACGCGATATTGTTAAAAAACCGATAGTCAAGAGAAAGAAAAGATGCGATTCTGGTACTGCCACAAAACTTGATGTAAGTGATAAAGACCTAATTCGACGAAAAATCTATAAAATGTATGAAGAGACAAAATGTACCAACATTGGACACCTTAATGAAGAGACTAGAAATGGACGAAAGTGGCATACAGTGTGGCAGAACAACATTGTGGAAGACTGTGAAAAACTAGGATTCAAATTTAAGAAGATCGACAAAAAACAAGTGCTGATGGAATCGCAACGACTTCGGAAATGGAGATTAGAATATCTTACGAAAATAGATATGTATAGAAGTCAAGGAAGGTCGATCATTTACTTGGATGAAACGTGGTACGATACCCATGACACGCCATCAAAAGGTTGGGACGATTCAAGTGGTAAATGTAACACAAAGCACCATCCAACAGAGGTAAGCGGATAACAATTATACATGCGGGATCAAAAGACGGATGGGTTCCAAATGCTTTATCACTGAGTGCAAAAAATATAAAGACTCTTCTCTTGACTACCATGACGACACAACTGCACATTTATTTGAAGACTGGTTTAAAAATAAGTTAATTCCCAATATTCCTCCTCAAAGTGTTATTGTTATGGATAACGCTAGCTATCATAGTAGGCAATTAAACAAACACCCTTGTTCGAGCGACACCAAAGCAATTATTCAAGAATTTATGCACGCCAATGATATTTATTTTCATGAAAATTATTCAAAAAAACAATTACTTGAAGTATTAAAATGTTTTAATATAGAGAAAAAATATGTTTGTGATGAGTTTGCAAATAGCATGGGACATTCAGTTTAAGGCTTCCACCATATCACTGCATTTGGCCTATAAGTTTCTTGCCATCAGATTGAAATCGCAAATTAGACAGTAACAACAGTTTGAGGCCGGTTTTAAAATATGGTTTGTATTGGGGTAAAGAATTTATCACTTGGGGAAATAGATAAAATACAGTAAATAGTTGGGCAGTGTGATCTTGTGTTAAGGTTGAAGAATGCATACACGCTTCAACGTAATGTTAGGAGTTAATTGCTTGCAGTTGGGGAGATGATAGTGATAGTGACACTGTTTAGTGAGGGTCTAATAATAATTATGAGAGTTGTAATATTTTTAGATACTTTTCATTTTATATTGTATATTGTATTTTTAAAAGCTTTTTATTTATTTATTTTTTAAATGACTAAGTAGGTATAATTTATTTTTTAAACATTGCCATCACGTGACTTTTTGACGCAATGATCAACGACAAGTAAATTATATTCTTTCTTTGTCATTCTCCATAAACATTAAACGACAATATAAACGAAAGCGATGTCGAAAAACGCTATTAGAAAGTCGTCAGTTAGTCACGTGATGACAATGTTTAAAAAATAAATTATAGTATCCCTAGGTATATTTTATAAATAATATTTTTGTTCCTATTAATAATAAAATATGTGATTATCAATGTGTTTCTATTTTTTCCTATAAAAAGTAAATTCCACCCTGTTCCGTTCAAATTTTATAGCAGGTTAACACCTGGCTAAAGCGCCTGCCGACAATAGGGGACAAAAGGGTCGTTTATTGGCCTCTAGAAGTCAGAACGAAATAAGTGTAAACTTCGAGACAGTGACAATTTAAGATTTTGCCGTTATTGTAACCATAGTTACGTTACATTGTTAATAAAGGTATAAAAACGAAGGCACGTGTTTTTATACGAGGTGTTTTGGAACATTTGGTGTCAGAAGCGGAACGAGATTACCTGAGGAAGCCGAAGTGGTTAAGAAGATTGAATGCCAGTAGAGACAAGAAAGCAAACTGAAACGATGGAGGAAATAAGTTCACTTATTAAGCTAATGATGGAAAAACAAGAATCCCTTAAAGTAGACATGAAGAAAAGCCAAGAATCCCTGAAAGAAGACCTAAAGAAAGAAATGCAGACAAGCCAAGAAGCCATGAAAGAAGACCTAAAGAAAGAAATGCAGACAAACCAAGAAGCCATGAAAGAAGACATGAAGATCAGTCAAGAATCCTTGAAAGAAGATCTAAAAGCAATGAAGACCAGCCAAGAAAACCTGAAAGAAGAAATGAAGAAGGAAATCCGAACTAGTCAAGAAGAAACCAGACAACAAATAGAGAAAATCCAAAAAGACCTTAAACGGAGCCAAGCGGAGATGAAACAAGAACTAAAAGAGAAGATGGTGAAAATCAGAGAAAATCTAAAAGGAGAATTTTATCATAGCCAAGATGAGATGAGAAAACAAATGTTGCTTGATTTAAAACTTACGAAAGAAGATGTTAAAGAAGAAGTGGAAGAACAAATGCAGCAAACAGTACAGTTACTTCAGAGTCAAGTTCAAGGCCAAATACAACAAGAAGTACAACATTTACAGCGACAAATTCAAAAGATAGTTAGCACAGGCGTAATTTCAGAAAGCGGTACCTCAACAACTGTAATGAAACCTCCTACTTTTGATGGCAAGGTACCATGGGTTACCTATCTTCGACAATTTGAAGCTGCTGCTGATGGTAATAAGTGGAGTTCCTCAGAGAAGGCCCGAGCTCTAGTACTTGCTCTTCGAGGAGAAGCCATGGAGGTGTTAAGAAACATCCCCGAAGAAAAGCAGTCCGACTATGAATCGATTGTAATGTTCCTGGAAATGAGATATGGCGAGACACATTTGCAGGAAGTTTATAAGGCGCAGCTCCAGGGACGAAGACAGAAATATAACGAAAGCCTTCAGGAATACGAAGCTGACATCGTACGTTTGATTAATCTGACATACCCGACATACCCTGAAGAAATAAAACAAGAACTAGCCGTGGGTAATTTCATTGAAGGTCTTCGCGACCCAGACATGAATCAGGCATTAAGAATGGCCAGACTAAAGAAAATTTCAGAAGCTCTTGCCTACGCACTTCAGTTTGAAACGGCTAAGCAGACATCCAGAACTCAGGCAAGACTTCGAAGAACAAACTATGTACCAGAAGTCAGCAATCCAAATGATAATTTGACAACAGTAATACAACAGCTGCAAGAAATCCTACGTCAAAAACAAGTAGATGGAGACAACAAAAGCATGACCTTCCGTCGAAGAAATACTATCCGCTGTTGGAAGTGTGGTGAAGAGGGGCACATTCAAAGAAATTGTATCAGATCGAATGCCCCTGCAAGTAATTCGGAAAACTCCCAGTACTACCAAGCCCCATCAACAACAATAATTAGAGTATCCCGGCTGCAGAACAATGGCTCCAGCTTGGTAGTACCTGGAAATGTGTGCGGTCGGGACTGCGAAATGGTACTAGATACTGGTTCCACACATACCATCGTGAAGCCGAACATCGTAGCTCACTGTAAAATATTCCGCCCTGTAAAGAATTACCTTTTGGAAACTGCTAATGGAGAAGTTATACCAGTAAAAGGCATACATGAAGCCAGGATAACCCTAGGAACAACAACATTTATCCATGTCGTGTTTGTTGCTGACATCCTGGACGAAGTTATCCTTGGCCTTGACATTATGGAAAATAAGAAGTTTGTACTTGATCTTCCACAACGGGTGCTGCGAACAAATAATGAAGAGATCGTAATGAGATTACCACGAAGCAGTGAAGCATCGATTCGAGAAGTTATCCTCACAGAAGATGTCATTCTACCTCCAAACTCAGAAAGCATCATACGAGCAAGGTTCGAAGACTCAGAAGAAGGTGAAATCGTTTTAGTCGAACCAGTAGAAAATTGTCCGTTATACGCTAAAGGAATTCTACCAGCAAGAACTTTGGCGCAAACCAAAGGAAATATGGTATTTGTGAGAATGATGAACCTGAAAGATTTCCCTCAACAGGTCAGAATGGGTGACAAAATCGGTACCTGTCAACCTGCTGCTATGATAGTTACCTATCCCTGTACCACACCTGCAGGGGTCTCCACACGTAAACTACCTGATGCTCTACAAGACCTGGTGATTTCATCAAAATCCTTGTTAGACCCAGTCCAAGTATCTATGCTGGAAGAACTATTAAGAAGAAATCAAGATGTTTTCTCTTTATCCGAAAAAGATTTGGGTAAAACCAGTGTAGTTCAACATCGGATAAACACCGGAGACGCCTCGCCAATCAAACAACCACCAAGGCGAATTCCTTTAGCCAAGAGAGACGAAGTCGAAAAGTTATTAGGAGACATGCAAAAACAAGGCATTATAGAGCCATCTCAGAGTCCATGGTCATCTCCAGTAGTCCTAGTCAAGAAGAAAGATGGTTCCACCAGATTTTGTGTTGACTTCAGAAGACTGAATGATGTCACGAAGAAAGACAGTTTTCCACTACCAAGAATAGACGATACCCTAGATACACTCACCGGATCAAAATGGTTTTCGACATTAGATCTAAAAAGTGGCTATTGGCAAGTGGAACTTCATCCGGAAGACAAGGAAAAATCTGCTTTTTCAACTGGAAACGGACTGTGGCAGTTTAATGTTATGCCATTTGGTTTATGCAATGCCCCCGCTACGTTTGAACGTTTGATGGAGTTGACATTACGGGGACTAACTTGGAAAACCTGCTTAGTATATCTAGATGACATAATAATTCTTGGAAAAACATTTGACGACCACTTGAAAAATGTTGAAGAGATTTTTCAGAAGCTTAGATCCGCCCAGCTGAAGCTTAGTCCAAAGAAATGTCACCTTTTCCAGAAAGAAGTAAAGTACCTAGGGCATATAATTACCGAAGAAGGAGTAAAAACTGATCCAGAGAAGACTGAAGCTATCCAGAACTGGCCTGTACCAAAGAATAAGCATGAAATTAGAAGTTTTCTGGGATTGTGTACCTATTACAGACGGTTCATACATGGGTTTGCCGATATTGCAAGACCATTACATCGTCTTACGGAAAACAACAACAGCTACGAATGGACTGAAGATTGCCAAGCAGCTTTTGTACACCTAAAGAAAGCCCTGTGCAATCCCCGGTGTTGTCATATCCACAACCAAATCAAACATTTATTGTGGACACTGATGCGAGCAACACTGCTATTGGTGGAATTTTGTCACAGATGCAAGATGGCCAAGAAAAAGTAATAGCCTATTTTAGCAAAGTCCTTTCCAAACCTGAACGAAATTATTGTGTCACCAGAAAAGAACTTTTGGCTATTGTTAAATCCCTAGAGCATTTTCATAAATACCTGTATGGCCAGAAATTCCACCTAAGAACGGACCATGCATCACTTAAATGGTTGCTTCAGTTCAAGAACCCTGAAGGTCAGATAGCACGATGGCTACAACGCATTCAAGAATATGATTTCAAAATTGAACATCGAAGGGGACTGAACCATAAGAATGCTGACGCTTTATCAAGACGACCTTGCCCGGATGATTGTAAACACTGCAGCAGACGAGGAAGAACATGAAGATCCTGATGAATTTCACTGCCGAAGAACACGTCTCCAGTGCTCTCAAGAATGGGATCCTAAGATCTTGGCCAAAGAACAACTAGAAGATCCCGATCTTGGAGACATTATCAAACTTAAGACAGAGAATTTGGAAAGACCACCATATCAGAAAATAGCCTCCAAGTCTCCAAGACATAAAGGGTACTGGGCCATATGGGACTCTTTGATTATTAAGGATGGCCTATTACAAAGGGTCTGGGAAAGTTCTGACGGCAAAACCCATAAACATCAGATAATCCTACCAAACAAAAGGATTCCTGAAGTATTGCAAGCCTTGCATAATGGTGTAGGAGGTGGCCATTTCTGGAGTTATGAAGACTCTTGAAAAGGTTCGAGAAAGGTTCTACTGGCTGGGAAGCCGTGCAGACGTAAAAGACTGGTGCAGAAGGTGTAAGGACTGCGCTTCCAGCAAGGGACCCAAAACACGAAGCCATGGCAAGATGAAGCAATACAATGTAGGGGCACCTTTTGGAAAGAATTGCCATAGACATAGCAGGGCCATTTCCAGTTAGTAAATCAGGGAATCGCTATATCTTGGTAGCGATGGATTACTTCAGTAAATGGCCAGAAGTCTACCCAATCCCAAATCAAGAAGCTATAACTGTTGCCAATGTATTATTTCAACAATGGATTTGTCGCTATGGAGTTCCTAGAGAAATACATTCCGATCAAGGCAGAAACTTTGAGTCCGATCTTTTCAAGAACCTTTGTAATCTCCTGGGAATCCATAAAACAAGAACAACACCTCTTCATCCCCAGTCCGATGGTATGGTAGAACGGTTTAACAGAACACTTGATAACTACCTGAAAATTAAAGTAAATGACCAACAAAGTGACTGGGATAACTGTATACAGCCGTTTTTATTAGCATACCGCTCCGCAATTCACGAAACTACTGGCGAAACACCTGCTAAAGTCATTTTCGGAGCGGAAGTATATGCCTTCCGGTTGACTTGCTTACAGGGACGACCTTCCACCGATGGAGAACCAGCAGAAGACTATGTAAGTCAACTAAGTAAACAGCTACAGAGGATACATGAAGAGGTGCGTACCAAGTCACAAAAAGGAAGTGACCGTATGAAATCCCGCTATGACTTGAAAGCTAACCATCAGGGATTTGTCGTCGGTGAAAAAGTTTGGTTATACAATCCAAGAAGAACCAAGGGGCGTTCACCGAAACTACAGAAGTCATGGGAGGGACCATATAAAGTGGTGACACGGCTTAATGATCTGGTGTACCGTATACAGAAGAGTCCACAGGCAAAGATGAAAGTAGTACATCTAGAAAGGCTAAGCCGTTATCAAGACAGTGAAGATACTTGATCGAGACGATCAAAACTTGGAAGGGGGCAATGTTACAGACTTTCAAAAATGTGTTTAGGTTATAAAATTTTAGAGAGTTAGGTTCATTTAATTTAGTTTGTTAATTTATTTAAATAATTTACCTTAATTTTTCCAAGTTCTTTCATCACTTTCGAAGGTTTCCGAAAACGCCCGAATTATCCATTAATAACTTTTATGCTATCATGTACTATGGAATTTTCTACGATATTTCTCGAATATTCTAGATCATTCTTTACTCTTCCACCATACTATAAAGGGCGACAGGAAACTTCCGATCAGTTAGGTATATTCGACTTTTGTGCTGTAAACTTCGAGACAGTGACAATTTAAAGATTTTGCCGTTATTGTAACCATAGTTACGTTGCATTGTTAATAAAGGCATAAAAACCAAACCACGAAGGCTTAAAGCCTAAATACTAACGTACCGTGGGTGTCTTAAGCGAGGTAAGAGGGAGTTTGTTGACACGGGACTTAAATACTTGAAGATTTGGGGGGAAGGAAAGACCTCCGCGGGCAGCAGGTTCCACAACCTAGAAACTCTAGGGATAAAGAACGAACAAAGTGGGAAGTTCGGGGGCCTGTCCAGTTGGACCGTATAGGGATGCATACGCGCGGAACCACAGAGTTTCTCTGTTGGGAACCGTAAGTGGAGGAACTATACTGGACAATTCTTCAGAGGCAGAAGCCATGGAAGTACCTATAAAAAAGCGATAAATCCCCCACAGCCCGACGATGTGCAAGCGAGGGAAACCTTTCTGTAAGTGAAGGATCATTAATGAGACGAATAGCTCTTCTTTGAATAGAATCAAGAATGCTTAGGGTTGTGGGGGGACGCCATGCCCCAGATATAAGAACAATATTCCAAGGGAGGTCGGATTTGGGACACATATAAAAGTGTATAAATTAGAAGGGGAAAAATACTTTTTGGCTCGAAAGAGAAATCCAAGCTTTTTTGAAGCTGCCGTGGGTATAGATACAATGTGATTATGCCAGTTAAGGTTACTTTCAAATGTGACGCCCACAAGATTAAATGTGTCTTTGCTCTGTAAAACTTGGCCGCTCATAAGTAGAGGATGAGTATTTGATGACTCTTTTCGCGACAAGGAACATGATTGTGTTTTGGATGCATTAAAATGGACGATATTTTTAGCGCCCCAATCCAATATTAAATTAAGATCCTGCGAAAGAGATATCTGCATCGCTCTGCGTTTGTTTTATTAATACATTAGGTTATTAATAAAAGGGGTAATTAATAATAAAATTTAAAAGAATAATAACAAAAACGTTTTTTAATACTATAACTTATACAGGGTGATTCAAAAATCGATCACGAAACTTAAGGGGTGATTCTACTTGACAAAATAAGGGTAGAGCTTCATATATTTTTTTCAAAATGTCATTCGTTTTCGAGTTACAAGCCGTCAAAGTTTAATTTTTTATTTTGGTTTTTTCGCCATATTGCATTTATTTTTTAGCCAATCCAGTTGATATTTGGCACACAAATCGAGCTTTGCAGATTCTAAAATTTTAAGACAAGGTACTTTTTTAAATACCGCCAGAGGGGCACTTTACCTAAAACTTAAAATTTATTTACATCATAACTTTTTATTGCGACAGATATCGCAAAGCTGGGGGCGCCATTTTATAGACAATCAAACACTTAAAAAATAAGGTACTCTTTATTAAAGTCGATAAAACCTTACTTTTTTTTAATTTTTAACACCCCGTAGTTCAAAAACTAAGACCTTTAGGACATATATTTATATAAAAAAATTTTTCTTATTTTTTGTTTGTAGAATCGCTCCGTAAAGTTTGTCGATTGAGTTATTGGACACCCTGTATGTATGTAGGTAATTTAATTGAAATTGATGAAAACTTTGATGTCTGTTGGTGCCTAAACGGTGAGGTTTATCGACTTTGATAAGTGTGTTAAGTGAGCTACATACTGTAAAAGTCCCTAAAAGCACAGAATTACAAAGTCAGCTTTAGGCACCTATGTAAATAAGTAAGGCTTAAAGGGATTAATTATTAATGTAACTTTTTATTCAAAGTACGTCACCACTCAAATATTTTCCACGGAAACAGAAAACCAGTTAGCAGAATATTTAAATGTTTTAATATGTATTGTATTTGAGTATGCATTAAAAAATAATATGAAGTACCCAAAATCAAGACAAAACTCTTAAATATTGTGTTAAAATTTTATGTTTATATGTCCGATCGATCATGTCCCCGTATATGGGGTGGATCTGGACACTTGACATGTAGTCATTTTTCTTGTTAAAATACCAATCATATTTTATGAAAAATATTTGGCATTTATTAACTGTTAAGATATATTACTCAGCGATACTTATACACAAAAAACATTTTAAATATTTTATAATGTAGACGAAAAGTAGCATTGATCAAAAAGTGTCCAGACCCTCTCCCGCTCTCCCCTATATTTAAAGGACCTTTATTTTGCTTTTTAAAATATAAGTGGTTAAGAAGGCGATACATGTAGATCAATACATTTTTAATGAGCTTGTTAGAGGTGAACACTCTTTTTTTTTTGGTCTTAATTTTTCATGAATATCCAATCCTAGTATTCATGAGTTTCGGTATTCAAATACTCAGTATTCAAATACTTTTTAGCCGTATTCAGTATTCGTGTTCGAATACTGGATTTCAGTATGCGACCCAACTCTGGCGTAGCGTATGTCTGTGCCACTATCAAAGTTTAATGAATCATGATATTTCCTAGACTTAACTATATAAGCAGCATGCCCGGACACTTTTAAAAATTAAATCGCACCGTGCAATATGTCCCTATCCCCATCTGCGCCTTGGGCTCTTCAGTCTACACGAACTGGTACGGATGGGTACCGCGAATACGACCAAACAAAAGCGCAGGATATTCTTAATCAAGGCAGCTTTGCTTAGTTCTCTCGGCCTGCTAAGATGTTTATTTTGTATTTATTTTACTATAGAAAGGTGTTTTGATAGTTTATTCATGCATTTCATTCATCATTAAATAAATTCATTTTTAATTTATTTAAATTAGTTTGGATATTAAAGGTTAATTAATTATTTTGTTTTAAAAATTTCGATGCCTTTACTTGTTTAAATAAAGATTTAACCAAAGTATTCAGTGACGGATTAAGACTTCCTGATGCTCTTAGCAATTCACTTCTGTGGTGTCCTCTTGGACATGACATTTTTGAGGACTAAAAAAAGGGGTTACTTTTTAACTTTTATATCTATTTGGAAGACATCTCCCATGCATAAGACATTTTTTAACATACAAAAAAATTTTTTACCAGTGTCGTACATGAGGGGTAAAAGGTAAATATTTTTTAGGAAAAATAAGGTACGCCATTGCTTTTTCTTAAAATAAAAATAAATAAAAATATTTTTCGAATTTCGTTTTATTTGGAACAAAGTTGATGTAGACGTTTAGGACATACATACCGGGTGATGCATCGCCGGGCGGGACATGGGAAATCTCATGTAATTTTTAATGGGGTCAATTATTGGCTCCCTAATTTAAGAAAATGTTCTATTGAAGGTTTTTGATGAGCATGCAATTCTACGTCCAGGGTAAAAACTTTAGATTTTTCGGTTAACCCGTTTGCTAGTTAGATGCTAATATATTTTTAAAATTTGTTACATTCTTATCGCCTCATATTTATGAACAACAATAAAAATACCTGTTAGCGTGACATTACGTTGTCATTTTGAAATTTAGTGCTTTATTATTATCAAAAAATCGTACAGTGAAAAGATTAACCATGAGTTATACTACTGAAGAAAAAGTATTGATGATTAAATGGTACTATCAAGGAAATAGTTACCAAAAGGTGTCAGACATGTTCGCTGCTCAGTATCCGAATAGACCGATACCCGGAAAATCAACAGTCGATAGGACTATCAAAAAATTTGAGACCAAAGGCACAGTGATAAATAACTGCAGATGTGGATGTAGATTTGCATGCTCTTCAATAAACTTCAATAGAATTTTTCTCTAAAATAATTAGGGGAGCCAATAATTGACCCCTGGACTCTTTGTTTGACCTCCGGACAGTGCGGACGTGCGTAGAGGACTACAAAGTTTTTCCCGGGTGGCGGCTAGAGGTGTCGTACGAACGTTTTTTACCTTCGGGGATCAAGGAAAGATTCACGCTAAATTGACGGCATCTTTCTTCTGGATCTAAGCGCTGTGAGCGAAGATTCCTTTAAAGATTCCTATAGCTGATGGTATCCTGTTTGGTGGTGAACACGAGGTATTTCTCAAAAGGCGAGAAATAGATGGCGTGCCATGGGAACTGTCAGTTGTGAAAGTGAAGGTTATACGTAACACCAGTAGCAGATCTTGGTTTGACAGCCGACAATTTATGCATTGCATCGATTGTTGAATTGTTTGTTTTCTTTTTGGAATTTCTGGGAGCTACGAGCTCGATTATTCAGATTTTCCGCCGACGAAGCCCTGGAAAGCACAGTCCGGAAGGGGGAGAGTGGTGGATTGGACCTGAAGGGACCAAAACCAAGAAAAAAATAGAGAGAGAGAGATATAATTGACCCCATTAAAAATTACATGGGATTTTCTATGTCCCGCCCGGCGATGCATCACCCGGTATATTCATTAAAAGTTTTGTTCCTTGTTTTTTATTGTTGATTAACCCCTTAAAGTTTGTCAGTAACGTTACTGGACACCCTGTATAACAAAGTTAAAACGTTATAGAACTTATTTAAGAAAATTACCATATTTTCCAAATTTCATTTAATTAAAGAGAATAATGACCATAAAAGCCTCAATAAAGCCACAATGCAAAGTAACGAGCACTAAACGTGGAGATTTACGTGGTACGAAACTAAATTAACTAATTAAAAACCACTTTTGCAATAATTAACCAGACAGTAAACTAAGTACCAAAAATAATCACCGGGGCCTAAGACCCTCATAATTTGTTGGGGTTTTTAAAATGTAAATGTTTTATTATACCTCATTATTCTAAAGACATCAAAGTAAAATAAATGTCTAGCTTGGCTAAAATGTATTAGGGTCCCTTCCCCATTTTTTGTGACATTACATTTTTTTCTAAGACATTTGCTGCGCACTCAGCCAGCGCTGGCCATTCTACGCAGATCCCATTTTTAGAGGAATATCCTTAACTGCCTTTTCATATTAGCGAAACACGGAAATACGGGCGACGAACCAACGCTATAGAAATGTATGGAGTCAAATGAAACCTTTCATACGCAGAGAACGGGGAAAGTCCCTCTCTCTATTTTTTTCTTGGTTTTGGTCCCTTCAGGTCCAATCCACCACTCTCCCCCTTCCGGACTATGCTTTCCATGGCTTCGTCGTCCGAAAATCTGGATAAACGAGCTCGTAACTCCCAGAAATTCCAAAAAGAAAACAAACAATTCAACAATCGATGCAATGCATAAATTGTCGGCTGTCAAACCAAGATCTGCTACTGGTGTTACGTATAACCTTCACTTTCACTACTGACAGTTCTCATGGCACGCCCATCTATTTCCCGCCATTTGAGAAATACCTCGTGTTCACCACCAAACAGGATACCATCAGCTCTCACAGCGCTTAGATCCAGAAGAAAGATGCCGTCAATTTAGCGTGAATCTTTCCTTGATCCCCGAAGGTAAAAAACGTTCGTACGACACCTCTAGCCGCCATTCCGGGAAGAACTTTGTAGTCCTCTACGCACTTCCGCACTGTCCGGAGGTCAAACAAAGAGTCTTAACGGGGAAAGTTGGCAAACTCAAAGGCTTCGTATAATTTTTTATCTCTCTGTCCATCAAAACCGGCTTAGTGTGTAAAGGCGCTTTGTCCAGGTCGATACTATGTACCAATCTGTAGCATTCGCCCTAGGTCCAGTCCCGCAAGGTTTAATGATCGGATCAGGGTAGTAGTAACTGCCGTATCAGCCGTATCAATGATACAGGGCCCCTGGGGTATGGGGGCCCACAAATGTGTGTAAGCAAAATTAAATTAGTGGTAGAAAAAGGAAAGAAAAGAAAAGGAATGTATTTGGAAAGTGAAGACATTTTTTTGGCTCTTTTAAAATTTTGGGAAAGTAGGAACATAGTTGGAACTTTACAATGTGTATAGACCTTTTTTTTTAATTTGGAAAATTGTGGGGAATACTATAAGGGCCCCAAAATGTGTGTAGAAAAAAGATTTTTTTTTGTATTTAAAACTTTTTCTGGGGGCCCCCTAAACTTATTGTGATACGGGGCCCCTCCAAGGCACGCTACGCCACTGATTTGGATTCAATTTTGTAGGTTCCAAATATGTAAATGTATGTAATACGAAATATGACGTTACATTAGCACAAAAACAAAATGGTCGGTTTTTTAATATGGGGCAATTTTGACATTTTAATCGAGTTAACGTAGTTCTACCGATACCAAAAGAGTAGAATGAGTGCTTAAGGTAATTTGACTACCGTGGTATTTATATTTGGCAACGCTGCGTAAAAACAATAGAAATCATACGCAAAAATCTACTGCACAAGCATCTTTAAACAAGTTATCAGTTTTTAAATTGTTATATTTATTTACTAATAAAATCTCTAAACCACCCTTATTATATAAACCGAAAAAATATTTCATTAAATAGGCAAGAACAGTCACTGAAAAAAATTATAACAAATTTGTAAAACAAGGTTACACATAAATTTAAGGATAAACATGGAAAGTTTCTGTCACCTAACCTGTCAATTAACGTAAATATTGATACATCGGATTATTGTCGTCGATTTGTTTACTTAAAAACACTTTAAAAAAACGTGTTTTTTTAATTATTGCGGATATTTATCATCACACATTGGATCTTGTAACCGAAAAACGTATTGGACTGGCATCAATTTTTTATGTCACATATACCGTATTTGATAAACTTTTTCAGGCGCAGCATAACCTTTCGGCGGCGTTGCCACATGTCAGTCACATAGCTTATTTTTTCAATTATTTATTCATCACTTCTATCACAAGCTCTGATTTTAATTAGCAGAAAATGTTTAGAATTTTTTCGTTCCGTTGATACAATTTTCATTGAAATCTGAACATCAGTTTTTGTGAAGTAAAATGTTCAATCAATTATTATAATATTTATAACTTGTTTTTAGTTCTCTGTAGACTTTTGAATATTTAGCTGGTTGATATTCTTATTATCAAGTACCAAGATGCAAAGTTTCATAATTTTCTGAACAATAATTCCCCCAAATGGGGACTGTTTATACAAAGGAAGGTATCAAGGATTATATACGCGGAAGTAAGTAAAAGTTCTGCAACTCTTTAATATCCTTAAAACCACTTAAGTTACATTTACCTTATTTGGTATCTAGGGTGTTTGGACATGCGGAATTAAATAGTAATATCGACACTGTTGTCAGATTTCCCAGTTTTATGCTATACGCTATGCCAGGGATTTACTGAAGAGCACAGCAAGTTCCACCCAAAATGTGAAAATTGGAGCATTTTTCAACCAACCAGTAAAGAGTAAACCTGCTTTATTACTTTCTGCAACGTAGTATCTCATTATGCATCCCTGCAAAGCCTCTTAGAAATCAACAATAAAAAACACCATATCGATTTATCAGTGACAATTTAGATCAATGACTTACAATGTCACTGCCAAACTGGAACAATTTTGTACGTGGGAATTTCCTGAAAGAACTCTCTGCAAGTGCCTCATCAGTTTACAGCTAATCCCAACGACATGGCAAAACTCACAGAATAAATACGCAAGCACAATAAAGCAAATTTTCTAAGCATTTAGAAATCAATTTATGACGAAAATATCAGGATTTAATAAAATGCTCAAATATTCCTCCATTAACTGCCAGACAATAACCCAAACGATTATAAACTCATTACTTACGTTGGCTAGTTGGTACATCGATATTCTGGCACATTCAGCGGAAACAACATTCCTTAGCTGACTAAATTTTCATATCTTTGTATTGGTAGCTTAAGCTCTTTAAATGTCCCTATAGAAAAACTGTTTCGGCGAAAGATCAACACGTTGATGGATTTTCTTTAGCACATTTGCAATGGTTATCACCACAGCCTTCCAGTTTCAAATTTTTCATCGTCCGTTCTATTGTCCCATTGGGAAAATAATAGGCTGCAAACATGTCCGCTGCTTCCTTCTATAACTATTTCTGGTAAACCATTTAATAGGATTTTTTTGATTTAAGTGAAGTTCATTATTTAAGAATGATGTGATACTTGATCTGACAACTTTTTATAAGAGGTTAAATAATTTTCTAGTATTTGTTATAAACTTCTAATAATACATATGGGTAAAAACAAGAAAATTCGTAACTTATTTTAGCATTTATTTCTGATAGGACTGAGAAGAGCTGAAAAGCGGCCACCAATAGCTGTGCCTTTAAAAATCTAATTATACAGTTTTCTTAAAATAATCTCCTTTTACCCTCCCTTTACCTACGCCAGTGATGTAAGTTACAACGTTGTTCGAGCCGACGCTTCAATTAACCGGACATTAAACTAAGTACCATAAATAATCACCGGGGCTAAGACCCTTATAATTTGTTGGAATTTTTCGCATGTAAATCTTTATTATACCCCATTTTTCTAATGGCATTTTAGTAAAATAAATGTCTTCGTTGGCTCAAACGTATTAGAGTCTCTTTGTCCTCTTGGAATAAAAATACTTTATATTGCCAAACGGATTAAAGAATACATTATTTTCTGCAATTCTAGTTGGTCTGGGATATTTGAAAGCAATTTAATTATAATTTGTCTGCATAATAGTATTTTAATAAATTAGTCTGAATCGAAATTTTTAAGATGGATTTGTCTATTAATTCTGCAACTTTCTGTTTTCGTTTACTTTTATTTAAAATATAGGGTGTCCGGAAAGAGAGGTCAAAATGATAGGGTGATAGAGTGAGCCAAAATAATATTAGTACTTCATATTAAAAAAGTTATTTCGCGCTTCCTTAGGGAGTTCAGAGACAACATTGAGACGAGCAACTAAATGTAAATAAATTATCCGAGAGAGAGATAGCTGCTGGGCCTTCCTTGTCTGTCTTCAAGGAAGGCAAACGCAGATGGCGCGTGAGTCGACTTTATCGTTTGCCCGCCAAATTCAAATTATATAGCTGTGCTATTTTTGCCCCTAATGTTAGGTACTTGTTTTTGTTTCCTATTAATATAAAATATTGGGGTTTAGTTCAATAATTACACACACCTTATTAAAAATGTCATTTATTTGGTTTTTATAAAGATTTTTTCTTACAGATAACCATGTCAATATTACCTTAAATTATCTGTTGAAAAGCACAAATTTAATATATACACTGTGATCAACTAATAAAAGTCAATATTCAAAGTCCAATTAAAGGTAAAAACCACAAAACACACAATAAATCACAGAAAATGTAAACAAACTGTCCAAACAAATCGGCCATTGAAAAATATCAAACACAAATATCGATTAACATTTCGGCGTGACTGCCTTCGGCAACGTTGTCAAGTTAAAAATATTCGATTCATGGTATATTTTCTTTCTCTTAATTAGATGTGAGCCAAAAAAGGACATTAAAGTTTACATGCAGAAATTGTAAACAACTTGGCAACCAGGGCAAAGCGATGATTGCTCCATCTACGATAGCCTGCCATGATGAAAGACAAAGACATATTTATTGGAACTTGCGTTAAACCAGAAAGAGATAAATACAATGGACAAATTGTTAGGACCAGTTACTCGACTCATTTTTGTCTCTGGGGAGTTATTGACCTTCAAAGTTAGAATAAAAAAATTATTTCATTTTATAACTTTTGAACGGCTTCCACAATAATAATGATATTTGGGCAATTAAATTAACCTATACCAATGCTTTTTTCATAGGCAAATGATTGCGCAATAAGTCATAATTATACAGGGTGAGACGATTGTATGGATTTTTACAGAGGTGAAAAATACATAAGAAAGCACCCCCTTCCTTAAGTTTGGTATCGTACAAAAACACATTGTATTGTATTAGATAAATGTAAGGGTATATCGGCCAGTAAAGCAACAACAAAGCAAGCACGATTAGTCATCCTATCCGAAATGTTTACGTTGCGGCATTCGTGTTAGACTGTCTCCATTAGACGCATTGCGTGTTTATGATTCTGTTTGGCTGAACTTGTAGAGCTTATGTTACATTAATTAATGATTGAATTTTAAGAATATAGGAAGATTTACAGGATGTTAAATTTAAATTAACGAAGTTTTCTTATTGGAAAATCGACCATTTTTATGCTAATAAAATGGAAAAAAGGGATGGCGAAGATATGATAGAAAACATCTAAAAAATTCTAAGGTATTCTGCGAAAACAGCACCTTGATAACTTTATAGGTTTTTACGTTATTCGCGATAAAAATATTGCCATCTACCCTGTATTAAGTTATTAAAAGGTAAACATTTAAAAAGCCGGTAATGCTAAAAAGTATCCTTACTGTATGCATAGCAGTGGCGGCTATTCAGGTGTAGTAAGTGAAGTGCCACTTCACCAAAAATAAATAATAAAACATAAAAAAAACATATTATTATTATTCAATTCATTTTTCTCATTTCTATTCCTTATTTGTAAAATTCGCCATGAAAAAATCTAGCATATAAATTAACCGCTGGCGCGAGTCGCTTTCCTCCGCTTTCGGCAACGCGACATCGCAATCCGCGATTAGCAAGTTTATTGCAAATTTAAAACGGACCGAAGTATACACCTCATGCGGGTTTTGTTTACGCTTTGACGCTCCGTTGCTATGACAACGCTATACTTGCCGGCGGCCAGAATCGCGGGCGGGAGTATCAGGCGTATTGCTTGGTAAATCGCTAGCCTTAAAAAGATAGTACAGGTTTTGGTCGTTTCGTTGGTTTTCACGTATTATTTCGGTTGTTTCCGTTTAAGTGTTATTCGCGACAGTGGTTGTTTACAGGAAGAAATTAAAGGACAGTACAGAGCACTTCTCTATAAAATATTAGATCATATTTTTATGGAAATGGAAGTAAGATTCGAAGATTGTTACAAACTACAATTTCTTTGTCTTGCTGATACTGCAAAGTTTGGCCAGTATAACCAAACTTATTCCACTGATTCTTTTTCAAAAATCAGCGGCTCAAAAATAAACTTAACCTAATATTTGCTGATGAAAGTTATAGAAATATTTGATTGCAGCAGTTAGTGAAACAAGTTGGCGCAAATAAAGACATTTTTACCGAGGCGTATAAACTTTTTTCGCTAATTTTAACCATACCATCGACAAGCGTGGAATGGAGTTTTTCTTTTTTAAGCATTTAAAACTTTCTTAAGAAACACTATATTCTTTTTTAGACTTTTATCTTCGGCCAATATTTCAATTCAAAAGGAGCTTCTACAGGAACTTATAAAAACTAAACCATTTCATGAATATATAATTTTAAATTGGCTGCATTAAAAGATAGAAGGATTGATTTGGTGTATAAAGCTTTTTAAATATTAAGACTTTTAATAGACTTTTGATAGTTGAGTATTTTCAATTTTGCTAAAATGGTGAATGCGCTTTTTTCCTTCCTGCACTACACCTGTTTTTAGACCCGCGAGCCGCCACTGACGCATAGCAGTTTATTTAAATAAATAAATTTATTGATTATAAAAATATTTTTATTATCTTGTTTACTGGTAAACCTGGTCCTTCAAACCGGATATTTTTAAATTTTTATTTAAAAAAATAAATAGGTGTAAAAAACAACATTTATGAATAATGATAAATAAAATATGATTTTTATTGTAGCATTTAAATAGTCTGCAACGTACCTACATACACAAAATCCTTGTAAGACTAAAAGTTCAGTCATGTTTGAAATTAAATTGTAATCGGCTTTAAATGTTACGTTCTTGTGAACAAATAAGTAAAATGACTTTATTAAAAGTAATTTTGGTGTTAAGATTGTTTTCGCGGCGGCGGCGGCGCGCGCGTTCTAAAATTAGGGACAACACTGCAGTTAGTACGTAGGGTGTTCGAAAAGTTTTGAGATATACGTACATTTATTTGATTTGATCAAAATAATTTTTCACCACAGTGAACCACACTTTTCCATCCTAACAAACCAGTCACTGAAAATGAGCTTTCCACTTTTCATTTGAAATTTAAACGCATATTTTATCCCAGGCCTCCAGTAGCGCGTCTTCCAGTTTTTTAGAACTTTGGTCCTTTCAGTTGGCTCTTGACAGCAAAGGATACAACCCAAAGTCACACACGGCACCAAGTCGGGGCTATAGGGCGGATGTTTCTAAGAAAGTCTCGAAGCCTGCATCTGTCAAAAATTGACCGGTAAGTTCAGCTCGATGAGGTGGGGCATTGTCATGATGAAGGTACCAGCTGGCGAGTTGCGAGTTTGGGCGAATCACTCTGTAACTTTTCTATAAGTTTTGAGAAAGGCTTACTGCTAGTGTAGCAGAGAGCATTTACGGTCTTCTGTTCTCGGAGCACAACACGTTCAATAATTCTCTTGAACCAAAGAAAACAACTATTATTATTTTTTAATGGCAACTGTGAATATCTTCCGGAAAGGTAATACTTTTCGTTTGGTCTGGAGATCAATATTACCTCAGTTCTTAGAAAGGCCTGTTTCTATTATTCATAGCACAGAAAATGCCTAATTGTTCAATGTGTTCATAAAAACTAAAATAAATAATACCACCGTTCTCATACAGCTTCCTGGTTGCTCTGTGGACAGCAGCCATCAAAGATCAGTTGTTATCACTTTTTTCTTCGACAAACAGGTTTAGTCTCAACCAAAACCAACCAGAACTCTTTAGGCGGGTTAGCTCTACAGAGAGTATTATTTTAATTTTTTATTAAATTTTAATTAATCGTATATTAATTTAATTGACATTTTCTGAATTTTTTGACAATAATAAGGTATTATTTTCTCTAAATTTAAGGGTATTTTTGATCTACCTCAACTTTTTCTATAATTAACCTAGCATCTGGTGTAAATTTGGTGGAAGTCCATGTACCCAGTTTTTAGATATAGCAATTTGTGTTATGTGACATTTTGTTATTCTGATACTGTACTGCAATAAGTTGATATTTGACCATTTTAACCTAAAAGATGGCAACATTTTAAAATCTAAATTATTCAAAAGAAGTAATTGTTACATAAAACCTTCATCCACTGACGCCTTCATTTGTCTGCTTTTCAGATGTTCTTAACGTTGGAAGATCAACATTTTTTTGCAGGGAAAAAACACTTATTCGTAATTAATTTTAAAATTAGTGGGCCATCTCTGAGATGTTTAAGTAAAACTTTTTTTTCAAATTTTTTCTTGTTTTAATAAGTGACAAATTCTTACCTCTTAAGCCAAGATTTTTATTTACCACCTAAGTGGTTATACAAATCCGAAACTTCAAGATATTATTTAATCAATATACTATCATGGGACTTATGCTAAAGAACGAAAATTAGGTTTTTGTCCACTGATCGCTGCACTGTGCCCTTGGTTTTTTATTACTCCGGACGTGGCTAGAGCTCCTTTCCGTTCGATAACAACCAAAGGAAGTCGGGAAACTCTATAAGGGGCTTAATCAAACGTTGACGGTGAGGCTTCAATTAATAAAATTTACATGCAGATCGCTTAATCCAGCATAATCCTTTAATAAAGACGAGTTACGGAACGCTGATTAAACTGCGGAACTCCTTTAAATACCTCTTTTGCATAATACCTATTGTACCATTTTCCCTCTTGGGGTTTCCCCGTTCCGTATTTCGTGTTATTAAATAATATAGGTTTTCTTTATTGGATAAGTTTAATGTTGTTGCCGAATGTATGGAGTCAAGAGTTTTTGTTTTTGACAGTAATAATACGCGAGCAATCTACGACGTTGGTTTGAAATAATCGATTGTCCGGGATTGTGTGGATATACAGTGTGTCCTACGATAGGTGTTACAAGAGGACAAATGAACCAAAAATTTGGAAAAATTTAAACGTCCTTTTGAAAAAACTGTTCGCATGGTCCAAAAGTAAAAAATACAAAATTTTTCGAAAACGGACGCAAAAAAACATACCTATTGACGATTTGAGAAACTCCTCCTTTTTGAAAAAGGTTAAAAATTATAGCGTCGCTAGTAATCGACTATGAAGAATAAAGTTAACAAAAAAAAAATGGTGCAAAAGTATTGTAACAACGTATATACATTACACTCACATGCATTTGCTACAAAAATAATGAACCAATGAACATTAAAATAAAAAATTTGAATACGGACGCGCGCACACATTATGCAATCGGTCGTACATCAAACGTAGTAGTACAATACATTTTTGGCCGGCTTAACTTCCATGCGATCCAACTTTAATTAACTATCTATCTGGCTGCCTATGTAACGGAATCTTTGAGCCTAATTTTAACCAACTTCCAGCTATTCGATTTCTTTGAAACTTTGCACACGTATTAAGGAAACATGACAATGCAATAATCTGCAAACAGTATCCCGTTATCTTTTTTGGATCGCCTAGGAAAAAAAAATTCCATTATATTATAAAAACAACACCTAGGTTGCCATCTGTTGGCAACATTTCAAACTTTGCTATTAAATGAAGAAGAGACATTTTTAGTGGGTTGCCTGGATTGCCATCTGTTGGCAAAATTTCAAACTTTGCTACTTAATGAAGAAGAAATTTTTAGTGAGTTGCAATCTGTTGGAATTTTTTCGCCATTTTGTCAAGAGTAGCAGAAACTAAAAAATGAAAAATAATTAATAGTTTAAAAACTAAAAAAACACGCTTTTATATGCAACAGAACTAAAAATTAGAAAATAATTTTTCATTAAAAAAAATATTGTCATTTCATAGTAAAAAGCGTGGGGTGATAAATATATTAAATGTTATAATTATTATATTTGCAAATATCTAGATGGAAAAGTTATGAAAAAATAGTAAAATGCACCCACGCTTTTACTATGAAGTGAAAATATTTTTTTAATGAAAAATTATTTTTAATTTTTAGTTCGGTTGCATATAAAAGCGTGTTTTTTAGTTTTTTAAACTATTAATTATTATTTCTTAAGTCTTAAGTCTTACGGCTCAGTTGACATCGGTCGTATTTTCGCCGACCATCGGCAGCGTCGTGTTTACATTTTGTGGATTTGTTTATGGGCCCGTTTTGTACACATTGGAATTTTTATTGTTGTTGTCGTTGAGTGTCTTTTTATGTAAACAGCAAAGAACCAATCTACCTAAATTATATTTTATATAAAAATACATTTTAAATAATTAGTAGTTTAAAAAACTAAACACGCTTTTATCACGTTTCTATATAACCTTGAACTAAAAATTAAAGTCAATTTTTCATTAAAAAATATTATTTGTCATTTCATAGTAAAAAGCGTGGGGTGCATTTTACTATTTTTTCATAACTTTTCCATCATAGATATTTGCAAATATAATAATTATAACATTTAATATATTTATCACCCCACGCTTTTTTACTATGAAATGACAATATTTTTTTTAATGAAAAATTATTTTCTAATTTTTAGTTCTGGTTGCATATAAAAGCGTGTTTTTTAGTTTTTTAAACTATTAATTATTTTTCATTTTTTAGTTTCTGCTACTCTTGACAAAATGGCGAAAAATTTTTTAATGAACAAGAGTGGCAAATTTTAAAATTTTTCCAACAGATTGCAACTCACTAAAAATTTCTTCTTCATTAAGTAGCAAAGTTTGAAATTTTGCCAACAGATGGCAATCCAGGCAATGTTTGGACCGTTGCCAATATATTGCAAACCCACTAAAAAATTTCTTCTTCATTTAATAGCAAAGTTTGAAATGTTGCCAACAGATGGCAACCTAGGTGTTGTTTTTATAATATAATGGAATTTTTTTTCCTGGCGATCCAAAAAAGATAACGGGATACTGTTTGCAGATTATTGCATTGTCATGTTTCCTTAATACGTGTGCAAAGTTTCAAAGAAATCGAATAGCTGGAAGTTGGTTAAAATTAGGCTCAAAGATTCCGTTACATAGCCAGATAGTTACAACTCCAAGTTAATAAAAGCGTGTTAACGGCATTTATTAACTGTTATTGTTCATAAAAATTGAACACCAATGGTGCAACTAACCCAATTGTGTAAAAGAACTTATTAATTTTTATTGTTCATAAAAATTGAACACCAATGGTGCAACTAACCAAATTGTGTAAAAACTAAAAATTTCTTCTTCATTTAATAGCAAAGTTTGAAAATGTTGCCCACAGATGGCATCCTAGGTGTTGTTTTTATAATATAATGGAATTTTTTTTCCTGGCGATCCAAAAAAAGATAACGGGATACTGTTTGCAGATTAGAGACATTTTGCACCCCTTATTTTGCAATTCCGTTGTGGTTAACTTTATTCTGAGACTGCGCAGTAACGCAAACATGATCCGTTATCGTTATTAACTGTACCGGACTCCTTTAATTACGGATGAATACTGCGAAGAGCTTATCGTTATCTTTATCGTTATTGGTAAACTGCAGTGGTTGCCAAATTGTAAAATTTTTAATATCGATTATTATTTAAGAAGGTTGAAATTTTAATACCGTATTAATTAAAATATTATTGATACATAACGAATAATTAGCGAAAAATTCATAGCAGTAAGAAAAAATAAAATAGTGTAAAGAAATTAAAACGGACTTGCATTTTAAGGATGTTTTAAATCAGTAATTAATTTACATGTTACAATCTGGCACACTTTGCTTTTGCTTATACTGTACTGTTTACATCTACTTTAAAAAACAAAAATCAAGGGAACTGTTTGCATATATTAAAAAATCAATATATAACTTATGGAGAATAAAAGTAAATACCGATTTTTCGCAAACTTTAAAATCGGCGAACCACAGGCAAAAATAAGGTTATGGGTCGAAAGCGCAGACGCAAGATAAATTTCTTAAAAAGAGGTTGCAAAATCTCTGTCTAAAACTGCTGCCGTAATCGTTATGTTTAATAACGATAACCATAAGGAGGCCAAAAAATAGTCTGTTATTTTAAGAGGTTAGTCAAATATTGGCTCCCTAATTATTTTAGAAAAAATGCTATTAGGATTTATTGAAGAGCACAGTAAGTTCCACCCAAAATGAAAATTTGAGCATTTTTCAACCAACCAGTAAAGAGTAAACTGCTTAATACTTCTGCAACGTAGTATCTCATTATGCACCCTGTACTCTAGAAATCAACAATAAAAACACCATATCGATTTATTAGTGACAATTTAGATCATTAATTTATAATGTCATTGCCAAAACTGAACAATTTTATACGGGAATTTCAAAAAGAATCCTCGCATTTCATTTTAGTTTACAGCTAATTCCAACACATGCACTCACAGTTACGCAAGACAATAAAACAAATTTTTCTACATTTAGAAATCAATTTATGACGAAAATATCAGGATTTAATCAAATGCTCAAATATTCCTCCATTAACTGCCAGACAATAACCCAAACGATTATAAAACTCATTTCTTACGTTGGCTAGTTGGTACATCGATATTCTGGCACATTCAGCGGAAATAGCATTCCTTAGCTGGACTAAATTTTCATATTTTTTATTGGTAGCTTAGTTTTTAAATGTCCCCATAGAAAAAATCGTTTGGCGAAAGATCACGTCGATTTTCTTCACATTTGCAATTATTGATTACTGTGCCTGTAGTTTCAAATTTTTTATCGTCCGTTCTATTGTCGATTTACTTGGTATTAGCCTATTGGGAAAAATAGGCTGCAAACATGTCCGCTACTCTTCGATAACTATTTCCTGGTAAAACCATTTTATAATAGTGATTTTTTCTTGATTTAAGTAGTTCATTATTTAAGAATGATGTGACATTGCAAATCAATAGATCAGAGGTTCCAAAAATATTTCTATGCAAAAAACAATATGGTATTTTGAACAGCTGATTATTGTATTAAAATTTAATAATAATAGGTTAGCAGCTTGGTTTGAAACTGACATAAATAATGACAGGAGATTAAAATGATGCGTTCCAAAATTAAATTATCAGAAGTGCATTCACATTTTTGTATGATATTATTTTGTAAGTACGCCCGTACGCACGAAAGAAATAAGCATTATATTTCTATGCGTAACGTTTTGGGAAGGGACAATAATAAGAATGAAGCATCAATATTAATTCTACCTATAATATGTATAATTATGTTTAATTAAAGTAAAATATTTATCTTTGATTACGTTAATTTAGCATCCATTTTAGCCTCACAAATTGTATTTTTATGTTGTTGTTTATTTCTTTGAAAGTGTAAGCGACAAAAATATCAGCCGGTCATAAATAGCACTATGGTCGATCGTGCCATACCTCCTTGCAGGACGTGTAGACTAATAAAATTACTTCAAACATTTTCAAATTCAGAATCACGGATTCATTTCGAAGTACTTCACCATTTTCTGAATCGAAATTACTGGTTCCATCTTCGAACGTCCAGCAGTTTTTCCCAGTTCGAATCCAAGATCTGATTTTTCTGTATGTTTACGACTCTCTTCCAGTAAATCCCCGTAGAAGTGATTTTTTCCAGCTTCACCATGTGAAAGCTAAGTTCATCTTCCATCATTTCATGTCGATTTCGCCCAGATTACTTATATATTAAACCGGCAAAGTGACAAAGCGGCGGTACCGCAAAATATGCCTGCAACATCACGGCGTTTGCGCTGAATAGCTGCTTCATCGTTCAATTTAAATCGCTTATTTGGATTTTGATTTTCTGAACTGAAATCATTGAAATATTTTTCTCAATGAGAATTCGGGTTAGGATGCGAGAATGGTAAGACGTACTTGTTCAGCACGTACTACAGATGGCTCATTCAAATTATATAAGTTTTCTCTGTCTCACTTTCGTTCAACTATACACGTGGTAACAGAGCTTTATCTCGAGGAAAAAATAAACTGCTCCTCTACAAAAACCAGTATTTGAACCATGGCAATTCTTGATGTTCACACAAGTATCTTCTATTGCAATCCTTTCTGTAGCGAAATCCTAGTGTTTTAACCAATGCTGATAATGATCTAAGCCCGATTTCTAAAACTCCTCGTTCTCTAGTGTCTTTCAAAACTGGAAGCGTTATATTAATTTTTGAGGCATATAAGTCATATATAACATTTCTCACTTCATTTTTACATATCTCTCTAACGTTTCACACTTCTTTTCCTTGATCGTCGTTGCGTTTTTCTTCATCGGTGTATCTCTACGACTTTCATTTACAATCCTCTGTATTGATCTCAAACTTATTTTCAGCGCTTCTGATACTTTTTGGTAAATAGACGTTGAATGTACTTCCTCGTTTCAGTTCTCTTCTTCTGTTCATTTTTAAAGTAGTCAGTTAGGTTGAGTACCATTTCTTGGCCTGGGGATGCAAAAACCTGCAAACCGATTTCTTGCCATATCACAATTTATTTATTACCGTACTGACAGATATTTGTCAAAAAACGACATTTTTCTATTACATTTCACCTTACGTGAAATTTTGAGGGATGAGGTCGAGAATCGTGGATTTTTTCTTCTGGCAGTAACGCCCCATCTCAAGTCGTTTATGATACTTCTTTCGTATTCGGATAATACCCGTGGTCAGATATTTCGGCGAGAGCGTGTATATCTGAAACCCACAATTACGGAACTCGGTCAGCGTTTGGCGGTAGTAGTGAAGCGCGTTCAACAACAAACGAAAAACACATCTAATCATATTTTCGTAACCTCTGGAAATTATGTTTTCTCTCTTCGGTTCATGAATGCCTAATACATATCGCGTTTATATTACGGACATATTTATTTAATGATGATCTAACCTTGATCCGAGAGAGTAACAGTAAATAAGTTTGTCTACGAAAAAGTCTCATAACGCGCTCTAGATATGGAAGGTCGGTATATTTATCTTATTCCGATAAAATATGATATTCTGAATACAATGACACTTTGACTTGCCATTTTTTGACATTTCTGCTGTCAAAAAATATTGTTTCAGATGATGTCTTGATTAGCTTAAACCAGTGACCTTTTATCCTTTGCTTAAACGGTTTATTCCGAATAATTTGCTACTAGATGGGCGGTTGACAAAAAAATATTTACTATATTTACAAAAAGATTATCTGTTTTTTTTGTTGTCAGAACTAACTGCAACAACATCGAGCAAAATATGCCAAACAAATGTTATAGTGCATCAAAGGAGTTTAAAAAGCATCCGATAGAGGCGCTTTATTTAAAACGCTTATAATAACTGTCTAAAACCCGGTAAATTCGACAGTTCAATCTGAGTGTGTTTATAAATCCCCATGAGGCTAAATTATCAAGTATATGTTTAATATATGTTGTTAAGGCTAAATATGTTTCTTAGATTTAATAATTATTAACGCAAAGCTCATTTCTTTGGCTATTTCTTATTTACTTACACCACTCAATTGAAACTCAAGTAGTGGAAGACCAAAATTAAAGTAATCTGTTTAGACGTCATTTTGTTTTCCTCTGCAATACGTGCCTGGAATTTTTTGTGGAATTTTTGGTTGTTTGTACACCTTTATTCTAGGTATCAACTTTGCTTTTTTAAGGTCTCTTTGGAAACATACAGAGTTTCCCACAAATTCAACATAATGCACAGAGAAGCCACAGATTCCTTATGTCAAAATATTTAGATTTAACCAAACATAACTATGTTTTTACAATTGATAATAAGGTCGATACAGGGTGTTAAAGTAAAAAAAAATATACAGGGGGCTTTAAAACTCGATCACAAAACATAGGTCAGTGAGAGTTTACATGATAAAATAATGGTATAGCTCTACATAAATATATTTTTTTCAAAATGTCATTGGTTTTGAGTTACAGCCTCTTTAAAGTTTAATTTTGTAATGCTTGTTTTTTTAATTTGTTTTACTAAAAGCAAAGATATTAAGTCATGTTTGGAGCATAGACTTTCTTGATTGTGTGCTTTTTCGCTACATTGAAAAATTATTTTTCTGTCATGACTTTGGGTTTTGGCGGATGTTTTTTTTAGCAAACCGAAAGATCGATGCAAACCTTGCTTAAAAAATTAGGACGTTAATTTATTTTTCCCATTTGATTATCACTAACTACCAGAAGGCCAGATACAAAAAATACTTCAGATATTAATTTAAACAACGTATAGTAAGAACATTTTAAAAGCGCAAATTCGGTACCCTTTGAAAATAACACAAAAAACATAAAAAATGCCGCCTGCAATCGGACTATTTTATACAAAGGCGCCGCTATCCTTTACAGCGACGCGCCGATATAGGTACTATGGGATAGAAATCCATTATTTTGGCCAAAAAGCAATTTTGAAATTTAATGGCTCATGCTGTGTATTACAAAGTAGATACTCCAAACTACATGTACGCAAAATTATAAAAGGATATGACGACTTCTATTGGGGTAATAAGAAACTTGAAAATGTATTTTAAGTAAACATAAATATACAACATTTAATCTACTTAGTTTATTATTAGCCTTGTTTACTAAGAAAAGTAAAAGAGTTTAAATAATAAGAGCTATTGTTGTGTTTCCGATGCAGTCTCGCGAAGTCTCGCTACTGTTGTCAAAGATTTTTTACCTTTTTTCTTTATCAGTTTTTGTACTTTTGTACTACAATTGTCTTCCTACTTTTGCTACTTCTGAGTGTAAGGACAGATTCAAGATTTTTTTTAATTTACAAGGTTTTCCATTTTAAAATTTAATATGTTTTGTCCTACACTGTATATCCTAAAAGATAAAAGCATTCTGATGAAAGATATGGATTCTACAGAATCTACCCAACAAAACAGTGTTTTTTTAATTTATTTTATACATTAAAAAATAAAAAAAGTTAGGAAGATGTATCTCTATTACGCTTCTAAGAATAATTTAAAAATTATTGTTCAAATTTGGATGGTCATATTTCCGAAACTAATTGAGATAGACAAATCAAATGTAGTATTTTTTTTAAAGCATTTTAAAATTTTTTTGGTGGTGATATATTATTCAGGGTATTCCATTTAAAAAAATCGTACCTATTGTCGTACCCTGTATATCATATGAGATAATAATCATCGGATTACTGATTAGAATACTACCGAATTAACCAAACAAGCTGACATTTTAGTTTATTTTGTACAATAAAAAATAATAATGTTAAGGGAGTGTAAATTTATAATAATATATAATAAGTTTTAGGTTTCCAAAAAGCATTTGTAATAATTTATAATATTTTTTCCAGTAAAAAGCACCTCATTTTAAGTTAGATTGGTAAGTTTCAGAATTTTGACCAACAAAATTAATTTCTATCCCATAGTGCGATGACCAGCTGCACAGCGCCGTAGCTACAATGGTTCCGTGGGCTCGGTGGAACCCAGGCCCGCGGGTATCGAGGGCCCGCGTATCCAACAAACAAAAGGTTTTTTTTTATTTAGCGTTAGAAAAAATAAAATTAAAATTAAGTAGTAAATACAAATAGTTTTATTTGCTTTTATAGACCAGAAACATTGTACCTATTTAATCCCCATCATGCGTATATCTATATATATCTATTAGATTTGTTTACTTTAATATGTCTCTTCGAAACGTATAATTCTATAATTATTATGCAAGTCTGCATGTTTTTCCACTTATAAAAAACTGACGGAGCAATTAATTTATCCAGCACCAGCACAATTATTCCGAGACGGCATTTCTACGGTCTAAATAAACAAACACAAAAGGCCTGAAAAACAACGATGCCGGTTGATTTTCTTACGCCTTGGTTTGGCTTGGTACGTAGATCATATTATTATAATCACATTATAATATTCGGCAACAGCGATTACCTTGCCCGGGCGAAACCCAGAGTGGAGTAGTGTTTGGCTTATAAGCACAGTATTTTTATTTAGTACTATTCATTCTGCATCGTGTCCTTTTTATTAGTTCGTATGTTGATAATTCAGTGTTGGCATGTTTTAATACTATGTTGTTTTTTATATGTAAATGTCCAGACAGTGACCTAGCGTAATGTTGGTACTTAAACATTTACGACTATTGCTTTATGTTTGTTATATTTAATTAAAGCTTTATATGTATCTATTTAAAGACATTTATTAAAAATAAGAGTTTTATTCTTTTTTTTAAAGGAAAACCTTATTTTGGTTTTAAGTGCGAATTTTGAACATTTTGGTGGTATAGTAGGTATGAAACAAATATAAAATAAACAATAAAAATAATTTTTGTAGCCTAAAAATAAGATTTTGGGCATGGGCCTTTAAAATTTTAACCGTGGGCCTCCAAAATTTTAATAGTGGGCCCCCAAAATTTTAATCGTGGGCCCCTACAACCGGCATATCATAAAAGAAATATAGCAAAGGCGGCCGCGAAGACAAGCATGCCGATTTATTTGCTTTAAACTTTTTTGTGATTTTTTTATCAAAGAGCACCGAATTTACATTTTTAAACTGTTCCTTCTATACCTTCTTACATTATCCGGAAAGGTAATGAATTTAAAATTACGAATTGTTGCAACATCCACCATATTCGCCAGATTTAGCTCCGTTTGACTTTTTGATTGCATTGACATCTCAAAAATGTATCACTGTTTGATTAATACACATGGCAAGTATTTATAAACGCAGTTTAACGGTTTTTTAAGAGTTGCAATACATTTAACTAAGCGTGTATACAACTATAAAATAAAAGAAATGAAGGAAACAAAAAGTAGGTAGTGGAAAATCTACATATAAATCTAAAATTGTTGAGTGTAAAATTTAGCATTTAGAATAGGAAATTCAGTTACAAAATGGCCGCCTTATGTAGCACGTAGAAAATGCATTTCTTAAATCTCTAGCTTAACGATAAATGCAAAATAAAGTTAAATGGGTAATTCGCGACATTTCTGCCTTATCGCGAACGGTTTACGTGATTTCAAAATTGTGTTTTGATTAAATGCAGGTGAATTTTGTTGTTTTGACGATAACACTCGGTTTGGAATGCAATTAAGTCGAGGTTGATAAGGTTTTATTTTATGTATTGTTGTAGGTTAATTTTCTTTTGTTTAAAGGCTCGATACGAACGAGAGAACACTTTTTGTCTCACTAGACTAAGTCGTATGGGCGCCAGTGTTTCAAAAATTATTCCCATGGAATTTTTTTGAGGAATCATGTTCAGAATAATATGCTCATTACGACGATCCATGATACCAGCTCGAATTTTGGTCAGAATTTTGTTTAACATGCAATTGAAGCATTTGATTTTTTGTAAATTGGGAAAAACTTGACATTGGCACTATGTTAGAGATGAGTTTGATTGTTTTTGTAAAGAAAAACCCTTTAATTGTTATAAAAGTTAAGATTTTAAGATATTTTTGAAATAGACATCCTTATACAAACTTACCCTAATTTTAATGCCTAATAGGATAAGATAATAAAAGATAGGGGTTTCCATTAAAAAAATGACTTGTAAGGCTTTTGTCGTGATGATTTTTAACGATTATTTTTGTCTACGCTGAATTTATTAATTGTAAAAATATTGATACAGTGTACTAAGAGAAGTTCTTTTTTACAAGGAACCCAACCCCAACTCATATTAAAGGCAGTGCCGTATTGCAGGGTAGTGAGGTCGCCCTAGGCTACAATTCCTAGAGCGCCTATTTTCCTACTAAAAAAATTTTTGAACAGCAAAAAAAAAAAAGTTTCTTATTTCCATTTCAGTCCCAAATAAAAGGTACATTCTCTCCTTTTCGCCTCTTTTTATTTATATACCCACAGAAAAGTTACTTCTAATCCCCACCCGAACTAAACTTATTTAGAAACTTCCCGTCTGGCGCCTATTTTTCATGGCGCCCTAGGCTGTAGCCCAGTCAGCCTAATGGATAATACGGCACTGATTAAAGGCTTTTTGTTTAGAAGGAATTGATGGTTATGTTATGGCTTGCAAACGACATTTTTAGCATAAAATTTAAAAGTAAGTCAAAAACTGTGGACTCAGGTATAGAACATTATACATAAATTATGTTTAGTATTTCACGCAGAATCTAAAAATAATTAATATATAGGGTATTCCATTTAAAATAAGAAAGTTGACATTAACTTCCGGTATAACTGGAAGTGGTAGAGCTGTCAAAATATTTTAGTTGTATGTCCCCCACTGACTTTATATTGTTACCAAATTTTCAAAATTTTCCAAAGCGTACTTTTTAAGAAATCGGTTGCAGCAGTTTCCGGTGGGACACCCTGTATAATTTGATTGATTTATATTGGGGGTCATGGTTAGTTCTGGTTAGTTTAATATTTTTTTATGCGTTTTCTCTTAAGAAATTTAACAAGATTTATTAGGACTTAACAAACCAGAACTAACCATGGGGCCCAAATATGGCAGTTTTGCATGACCGTTTGTAACGTTTCAAACCAATTAAATTACACATCCCTGTGCTTTTTAATGTAGTCTCTGAAAGAGGTACTGGCAGTGTGTTTTAGTGTATGTTTAACGATTTAATACACATAATTATAAATTAGAAAGCGAAAAATAAACACCAATAAAATAAACTAGCTTGTGTAAAAATAAATAAAACCTCACCAAAAAGTTAAAAATAAGAAATAGAAAAAAAAAAGTGTAAAGGCGGGTAATAACATATGCTAAATGTTAATAACTTGATAAGCAAAAGCTTTTGTATTAAATGTGTTATTACCCGACATTTTTATTATTATTATTCACATTTTTAATTTTTACTGAGTTTTATTTATTTTTTTGAAGTCGGTTTTATTTTTTTACTGCTAGGGAAATCATCAGAAGAAGCAATAAGGATAAAACCATAGTAATTTACTCGGACAGCCAGGCAGCCATCAGAGCAATCAGTTCATGCAAAATTAGCTCTAAGCTGGTGTGGGACTGCGTAGTTGCCCTGGAAGAGGTGGGTGCGTCCAACAAGCTAACCATTGCCTGGGTACCAGGACACGAAGGCCACGAAGGTAATGAGGAAGCTGATAAATTGGCAAAGGAGGGGGCTGGCAGAACAATGCTAGGTCCCGGAGCCCTACTGTGGTA
>JACEGR010004166.1:0-91426 GCA_014170235.1 Listronotus bonariensis
ACCAGGTAGAAAAATGGGGGTTTAAGAAATTCTGTCGCTAATGCGCCGATTTAATTATCGGTCGCAGATAAGCAGGTCGCTGTTGGGTTGACACCTTTTTAGCATACTGTGCATAAGTACTGATCCAGGCTTTTAAATTAACTTTAAAGTAGAAATCCCTCTTGTTTGATTAAAAAATTTAAAATAAATTTAAAGTTGTGGCTTAAACTAAAAATTTTTCAATTTATATGCACATAACATTATGCTAGAAGTTTCTTATTATATGCATACGTTCTGGGCCTTAAGGTAAAATAAAGAAGATTTAACTTTTTAAAGTTTTGATTCCATAGTCTGCTTTTTAATAAAGTAGGCTTGGTGCAATTTACTGTTTCATGTATTTTTGATATAGGGCATGACATAAAGACGCAAAAATGTATATGTGTATTTATATTAATTATATTAAATTAAAATTCACCTAATTGCATATTTTTAGACCATAAAAGAAGCATTGCGGATCTTTTTCTTTTAAATTAGGTTTTATAATTTTTAGTTAGCAATTATGTAACAAAATTAATAGATACCTATTTAAATAAGGTATATATTCAGTATAACAGTTTTTACTAAAATAGGTGTCTTTGAAATTTTTCGGTTTTTCTTTTCAACACCCTATATCTCAAAAGTAAAGACGTTAGGGACATATGTTCATATAAAATTTTCTTCCTAAAATAAGCTAAGGAACTATACCCTGTATTTTCAGCCATCAATGAAATTACACCTGTATACAGGGTGCTTGAAAATCGCAAATATACTATTTAAAAAAAAATGTTTTGAAAAATGCCTTATACAAAATCTACTACATTTTTTTTAACACTTATCATTACTTCAAAAAATAAGTGTACTTCAAAAAATAAGTGTTTCCTAAAATAATTGTTTTTTTTATAAATTATTGATTTTAGTTTTTATATGCATATAATTAATATCTTAAAGTGTATGTAAGAAGTAACACAAAAAGTAACGATTTATTTAGGAAAAAGTTAAGAGGTATGGTATATTACTTTTTCCTACGACCACTTAGTGAAAATAGCAAATAGCACACTGAGTTCATGCATAGAAAATGCGTTATATAACAATAGTGTTGCAAAGTACTTTACAGCACTAGTGTTGCAAAGTACTTTACAACACTGGTGTGATACATATTATGATGTCATTCTAAAAACTGCTATTGGTTTTGCAAGTGACATATTTATTGTAGTGACAGTAAAAAAAACTTTTTATTTACCTTAAACGGTAGAACCCAAATTAGCAAAAATCATCTTATTTTATATTTATTAAAATTTACGAAAAAATAAAAACATAAACAAAAATAGACATAACCACAAAAAACAACTTTCACTGACTGGCACAGTGTTGTCAGGTAAGTAGATCAAATTAAAAATCTCCCTTCTACCTTTGAGCACGTACTTCATAGAGGCAGCCTTGCCGCTTGACCGTTCGACCTAAAGCGCCAGAGAAAAAAAGCCTATAGATCAAATTTCTTCCTCTCTTTCTTCGTGTACTCAAACAACTAGTTAAATCTTTTTTAAATCCCTAATTAAACCTAAGGCTAATACACACTTTATGAATCCACTTTCTTTTATCCATTCATAAATAGAATCAGACCCTTCCGACGTTGCCAAATGCTTTCCATATTTTGCATGGTAACTGACGTTTTGTAGTCGTTTTTTCCTTACTTTTAGGACTTTGGGTTATGCATTTACAATTTTTATATTTTTTATATTTTTTCTTACAAATATGAGGAAAAACTGTTATTTTTACTTAATTTTATATGTGATGTTCAGTTTCATTAACTCGTTTTACCAATTTTACCCCACCCAGCACCCCTTTTCACTCCCCGGTCCCGTAAGTTTATTTACTAATATTTTTTAAAAACGGAATATTTTGGATATGCACCACTTACGTTTTATTTAGAAGAGTGTCTAAAATATGTAAGAATCGATAATTTTTAAAAAACACTTATAATAGCAGAAAACCGTATTAAACTATAAGCGTTATTACCTAACAAAACCATACAATTTTTATTAAGTGAGGGCCTTTTTAAATTCCAAAATGATAAAAGTTATATAATGCTTCTAGGTAGGTGATTTTCGATGTAAAAATATTGTCAAAACAGTATAATATAGCAGTGGGGAAAAGTATATATCACACTAGTGTTGCAAAGTAAATATCACCCTAGTGTTGCAAAGTTCTCAATTGTTTTTTATTTTTTCTGAACAGACAAACTTTAAGTTATTTATTTTTTGGTGAATAATTTGTGGTCGTAGGAAAAATAGTGTACAGTACTCGTGTGAAAATGACTTTCTTACACTCGTGGTTTGTCGCACTCGGCTAACGCCTCGTGCTACAATATTCCCACTCGTGTGAAATTAGTCATTTTCCACACTTGTAATGTAATATACTATTTAACGCTATTTAAATGAGTAGTTAAAAAAATATTTATAACTGTTCTTTTTAATTTCCCAATTTAACATTTTCGTAATTTTAAACCTACGAGGGTATATTATAGGGTGATTTTTTAGGGTTTTATTCTACAGGTAATTAAAAATATATTCTTTTTTTTTTATTGTTTTTTGTAATATTAACCTTATTTTTCTTAAGAAACCATAACCAATAGAAGCAAAAAATATTTTAAACTTTTGACTACTTTTTTTACGCTTTTTAATTAGGTATTCTTAAAAACATGTGTGTGTGTGTGTGTGTGTCATTTTTTTTATTTATTGTTTAAAGTAATATTTTTGCGATTTTAAACCACCCTTTATATCCTAGGGCAAATTTCATTATAGCTTTTAGCTTTTCAGACAAAGCAAAAAAATAACTTTTTTCAAAATATTAAAAATAAATTATTTTACAGGTATAGATAAGTCCATCCATAGCCACACTGTATGTACAAAATATTTTTTTGGTTTACAACTTATCAAAAAATAAATGCTGATAATGGAAATTATTACAAAATATATTTTTAGGTTTACAACGAGTCAAAATTTAAGACATTTTTGTATTGTGTGTATTTTGGTTTATTCTTTTAAAATCGCTGAAACTTTTCTTTTTATTTAAGATGTTGTTACAGACTTCTTTTCTGAGAACAGAATGACGTCAACATTTAAATTTTTATATATTACAATATTCTGTCTTCGGTAATGCCTACTTATTTTTACATAACCATTTTATAAAATTTATATTTTCCACGAGTGGTATAAAAATGCTGTTTTTAAATCGTGAACATAAAGGTAAAGTACTCCATTTTAGAAAACTGTTTAAAAAAGTAACATTTCCTATGATCAAATATGAAAAGAGCAAATACCACACTCTTTTCTTGCATAGAAAATAACTTAAATCACACTAGTGCTGTAAAACATTTATTTCCTAACTAGTGCTAAAAGTGCCACTTTTCCGCTCGCGACTGCAGTTGACCGAACAACGCGTAGCGGAGTTCGGCCAAGCAGTAAAGTGCGGAAAAGGCACTTTTGGCACGTGTTAGGAACGCTATTTTTCTACGAGCGTAAGGAAGACATTAAAATCAAATTTCGTATGTTTTTTAGTATTTTAATACAAGATCCGGCAATAGGATTAAACGTTTTTAATGGACCAGTGTGAAGGTACCCATAAATATATTTCGACTTGTTGATACTAAAACTAAAAATATAATTCTGGAAATTAATTAAAATACTTTCAGTTTGCAAAAATTACATTCTTAAGATGACCACCGCCTTCTTCAATGCACTGCTGCACATTGGAGTAGAAATGGCGCATAACACGCGTAAATAAATCTACGTTCATGGTTATCGAATGTGTCTCTTCACGAATTTTTTCTTTAAGTTGGGGCAGTGTAGAAAACAATTTCTTACCCATCTTAAAATTACGTTTCTTGTTGGAACGTTAGCACGCACTGGCAAATTAAGTTCACGTCGAAAGTTTCTCTGAATTGGCACAATGGACTGCGTCAGGGTAAACGATTCTACAGCAAAGATCCGTTGATTGTTTGGCCAATTTGCCATTGTAACACAAAATTTCTAACAGTAAACTTCAGTTTTATCAATATTTGACGTTTGTCAAATAAACCATATTTTTATGGCAATCTCTTCAAAATAGTTCAATTCTATCGTCGGACCTTGTACAATGCTACCTAATACCCTACTTGTACTTATTATTAATGTTGGTAAATGAAAATTCTTCATTGCGACTCTCTAAAATTTGGTTAGTTCTGGATAGTTCTAGTTTACAACACTAGTGTGATATATGTTATGTTACTTTAAAAGATTTGATACATGCCTTACGTCAGCCAGAAGAAAAACCAGGTTTCATCGCTGTTATATTGATATTTAAGATAAATTTGGTGAAGTTATTAGGATGTTAATATTGTATTTACAAGTGAGAACCTTTTTAAATTCGAAAATGATAAAAGATTTACAAAGCTACTAGGTAGGTGGTTGTCGATATAAAAATATTGTCAAACAGTAAAATATACCGCAGTGATGAAAAGTCCATATATCACCCTAGTCTTACAACGTTTTCAATTGATTATATATATTTTCTAAAAGACAAATCTAAATTTAGATTTTGGTGAATAATTTGTGGATTTTAAAAGGTAACCCTATTGTGGCCTTATCTATATACCATAAACTTTTGGGGTTAATTTCACAAGCGCATTAAAATTATCGATAATTTTGCTTACCTAAAAACTATCGGAGTTCATTTTCATATTTTGGCGAAAGAGCCCTACTTCGAAGGAGAAGAGCTTTTTCGCCAAAATTTGAAAATGAACAAGAGTAGTTTTTAAAAGACAATAAACTTGAAAACTAAATTATCTGAATATTTTGATGCACAAAACGCTTTCTTTTAAAGATACAGGATTTTAAAATTCTAAGAAACAAAAATTCATCATAATTTTTAAACCGATCTAGATATTTGATTGATATTTTGTAGTTACATTCCTTAATAGCAACAAAAACATTTATTTTTATGTAAAATATTTTAAAAAATACCAGTGACGCCCGTACCATATTTGAGTAAATTTTTTTCAAGTAAAAACATTTTTAAAATCCCCATTGAATTTGGACCAAATTTGATTTCTTGACTTTCCCAAACCATGCACCATTTTTGAAGAAAAAAATAAAAACCACTTTGATGCATGACGAATTTGCGAAAATAATGACAAAAAAGATAAACATTTAATATCTAAAATTTTAAATTATATTTTTGTTCAGTTTGTATTAACAAATTCGTCATGCATCAAAGTCAAAAGATCAAATTTGTTTCAAATTTAATGGGGATTTTAAAAATGACTTTTATTTTAGAAAAAGCAGTGGCGCACTATTTTTGTTTTGAAAATTAGTCCTAAAAATGTGGTACAGACGTCACTGGTACTTTTTTAAAATTTTTACATAAAAAGAAGTGTCTTTTGCTGCTGTTAAGCAATGTACCAAATACCAATTAAAAAATATCTAGACCGTTAAAAATTATAATAAAAAAGGTTTTTTTCTTCAAATTTGAACACCCTGTATCTCTAAAAGGAAGCATTTTCTGACATATTTTTTTTTATATAGGAAACTAGGGCTTATTTTCGACGTAGAATATGCCATTAAGATTTAATGCATGAATTTCAGAACACCTTGGATAGCCGGATCTTTTACTATATAAATGAAAGCTTCTCTAAGTACAAAATAACTAAAACCATGCATTGTTGATTTGTCTAAGTGATTCAATAACATTATTTTAAGTATAAACCAGTTCAAATTTCCGGACCATTCAATTACTTTCAAACAAGAATTAAAAAAGAAAATGGGTCTGTAAATTCAATTTGCCCTCTTTTATCACTGTGTAAGATCTTTCTGCAACGATAGATTGGGTTTTATTTGATTTGTACATTTTCTTTCAGCCGTGGCCTTGATAAATGATTTTAAAGCTTACAGCGAAATAAACGCTATTTTTTCTTTTGTATTCTAAAACAAAAGACCCGAACACGTTTTTCGGTTTATAAACTTAAGTCGTAAAGTGTGTTAATAGCGTGTTTTTTAAAAGAATGATGAGTGTACTTAAAAGAACCCTATTTTTATTTTAAACTTTTTAAACAAAAATAAAAATATAACAGTTATCTGTATATTTTATTTGTTGTTGATATTTTTATTTTATTTTCAATGTCCATAATAAGGATTGGCTGGGCTCTTTAAAAACTGACCCCCAGACAGAGCAGCCGAAATCTTTGCAGTCAGTAACTCTCTTACCAACCTTATAATGGAACCCACCTACTTTCCTAGAGTCCCAAATGATAGTTCAAATCCCCTTGATCTCTTTTTTACTACAAACCCCGAACTCTATCAAACATCTGTCACAGCACCCCTAGGTCGCTCAGATCATGACTTAGTTACTATATCTTACCCTGCACATCCCGAGGTAAATGAACACATGACACCACGCACCGTATGGCACTACAACTCAGCTGACTGGGATGGCCTAAGGGACTTTTTCGCCACTTACCCCTGGAATTCCATCTGCTTTTCTTCTCGTGATCCTTCTCAAATTTGCAATCAACTAACTGAATCAATTCAATTATGCATTGAAACCTATATTCCACACACCATCAAGAACCCCAAACAATCCAATAACAAACCCTGGTTTTCCAAATCTTGTGATAAAGCTAGAATTTTAAAAGTTCAGGTTTACAGGAACTTTCTACAGGATCCTAGTCCAGAAAACCGACAGGCCAGCATTGAAGCAAGAAACTACTACAATCAAACAATTTCTGAAGCCAAAGACTCCATTGACAATCGTATTAAAAACAAAGTTCTTTCTTGCTCGAATGGCAGCAAATCTTTTTGGTCTAGTTCTTTCCCACCACTAACTTTGGAAGATGAAATTATTTCTACCGTTAAAGGAAAGGCAGAATTATTAGCTAAACAATTTGCTGCCAATTCAACCCTTGACCCTCCCGTAAATCATCTAATTCTAGCGGTTACCTCAGTTCCTCATAAAATGCACGATATTATTTTCAAGGTAAAACACATTAAGCGTATCCTCTCTTCCCTTAACACCAAGAAATCGTCTGGGCTGGATGGCATACCAGCAATCGTTTTAAAAAAATGTGCTCCAGAACTTGCACCAATCTTAACTCGGCTTTTTCGAATTTCTTACGACACAGGTATCTTTCCGGAGAGCTGGAAGCTGCACGTATTCAACCTATTCCCAAGAAAGGATCTAAATCTCTTCCATCTAACTATAGACCAATTTCAATTCTCTCGGTTCTTTGTAAAGTAATGGAAAAATTAATTAATTCACAAATTCTTAAGTACTTGGAAAAACACAAAATATTGCATGACAGGCAGTATGGATTTCGCCACAAAAGATCTACAGCAGATCTTCTTTCCTTCGTATCACACTGTTGGAATAAGTCTCTTAAGTCTCTTGAGTTTTTAGGTGAGTCCCAGATCGTTGCTCTGGATATATCCAAAGCTTTTTGACCAGGTCTGGCATTCCGCACTTCTTAATAAACTTTCTTCCTATAGTATTCGTTAAGACTTGTCAAACCGCTTCATCATATATATATATATATATATATATATATATATATATATATATATATATATATATATATATATATATATATATATATATATATCTCTTCTGAATTATCTGGATAAAACCGTGTTTTATCCAGATAAAAATAAATAAAGTGGAAACAGAAGAGGTGATTATTTTTTTACAGTCGGTTTACAATTATACTGACTCTTTATGATTCTAATTTAGCAGTCAAATCCAGGTGTCTTTATTTTTATACTTTTTTGGGGTAAAAATAAGACGGTGATATTTAAACATAATAAATTTTTGAATCGATTTTGCATAAATTTAAATTTCTTACTTGACACTACAAAAATAAATGAGAAAGTTTTAAAAATTGTTTCATTTTTACCGCACTTGACCCTAATAAGACTTATTACTCACGGCAATTGCCCATGGTCATTAGCCACAGCCATTACCCACGGCCATGATGAAGTGCTTTAAATGTGCATAAATACTCCTTCCCATTCACACAACATTCGTTTACCCACGAGCAGAACACCGCGTGCCTGTTCTCAAAATCGGCGGAAACCCAGTCACCCATCCACGTTATTGGCCTGCTCCTCAATGCTTAACTCCGGTGATCGACGAGGCCGACCCTTCCGAAGCAGCGACAATTTTTAACTTTTAATGCAACCCTGTATAAAAATCAAATACTTCTGTAGATTCTACGTAAAAACTTTCACAAAAATTGTCCTTATGGATTTTTGTTATTTCTGGTATTAAAGGATATATGGGGTAAAATCGAAAACGACAATATTTTTACTTCCCCTCGTATCTCTTGAATAAATAATTTTATTGAAATTCTAACTACGCCATTTTTAGTTTCTCCAAAATCGAGCTCATTACACCTATCTCGGTTTTTTTATTAACGTCAGTAATAACTAAGATAACCCATAAAAACCCTCAATTTTGCCCACCCTGTACAGTGTCGCACGCCTTACACGCGTCTCAATTTGTGCCTTGCCATACGCAAGCGACTGCCGCAAATATAACGCGTCTTCAAGTAGACATAAGCTATAAGTGTGAATGCCCATGTTAATGGCGCAAATTTGGCCTATCGAACGCCGGCTGACTCGCGTAAAGCTTAATTCATATACTTACGATTCGATTCGATTTGCGAATTGTAAAACGTGTTCTAATTGGTCAACTTCGAATGTATCGTTTGTTATTAACTACGAAATTTTCGGCCTATCTAATTTTACAGACAGCTTCTTGTATAATTTAATTTTTTTAAGTCCGTTTTACAGTCGGCAAGTTCTTTCTGCAATTTTGTTGCAGCAACTTTCTTTCAACAATTAACTTGCTGCAAGTTTATTGCGGATTCGTTTTACAGTCGGTAATTCGCTTTTTGATATTGCAGAAATAGGGCAAGGTACCAACGTGCAAAAATGTGAAAATAAAGTTAGAATCTAACCTAGATATTGACCAGTATTTAGAATAGCTGTTAAAAATGAAAAAAACGAAAGAAAAAGAGCCACCGGGGCTACAATTTGCCTCATTATTGCTGCCGCTACCCTCCTGGGGATGAAAATTCAAGAAAAAAGCGCAAGAAGGTGGTGGTCACTTAACTAGTAACTTTGGGTGGGGTTGGTACCACTAAAATAACCAAATTTTTCCAGACTTGCAGTTGCAACTGCAAGAAAAATCGGTCCAACTGGTAAAGTTGCAAGTCGCAATAAAGTTGCAGAATACGCTGCCAAAAATCAGCTGTTCGCGTACAGCGCATGCTTACCACAAGTTTCTTGCAAGTTGCAGAAAAAAATTGCCGACTGTAAAACGGACTTTAGAACTGATCTTTATAGCAGAGTATGGCACTGCCGTAATTCAAACGTAAAGTACTTATTCATAGTACCCAAAATGTCCGTAGGTATTTATCCTCAAATTGAACAAAATGTACGTATTCTGATTCTTTGTATATGAGGCATAAAATTAGCACACAATATTTCATATTCGAAAATAGGTTTTTATAAATATGACGTATAAAATATTTTATAAATGGGCCAAAACTTTTCAAAAGGAACATTTTGAAAATGATTTTGCTTTATATTTTAAAATAAGTTTAAGTGTTGTTAAGAAGATAAATTTGCAAATTTATCCAAGTGCCCTAAAGTTGGAACTGAAGTTGTTTAAGTTGTTGAGTTTTTAAGTTGTTTTCCATTTAATTTATTAAAATAATTATTTAATAATGTTTCTTATGAGTAAAAGCAAGATACATTTTTTATAAATTTTGAAATAAGGTGCAAAAGTCAATTGTTTTTATTTAAAAAGTCTTTAGATCGATAGTGATAAATACACCCGTATTAATTAATTTGGTTATGTCATATGTATGCATACAGAAAAGTCCAAAAAAACCTTGTTGTAAATTAAAATATCTTTTTTTTACTACATTTCTCCATTCTGAATCTAATTTTAACTATACAGTGTGTCCACAGATAGAGTTAACTATACTTGTATGTTTTTTTATTTTTAATATTTTAAAATAAAGTTTATAATCAAAAAATGTAAAAACAAATAAAAAAAAGGGCCCGGCATACTAGTTCAAAATAATTTCGGTATACCACAAATGTCTGAAACGGGTATGTATTTTTTTGCTCAAGAATGGTGCATTGTAGAAAAAAGTCAAAAAATAAAATTTCTTGAAAAATGAATGATGATTTTTAAAGTTATTTTTATTTTTGAAAAAAAACAGTGTCGTACTATACATTCTTTGAAAAATCTTCTTTATACCAAAGTCGGTCTATATAGGGTCGCGACATTCGGCCATATTGCTTTGACATGTTATGAAGTCACATCTCCCATTTTCGGCCATGTTGTTCAGTGCCGGAGATATACAGTTTATTGTATTAGTAGAGCAACCGTTTACACAACAGTTTTTAATTATTATTAAGTTGTAATTTTTTTTACTTTAAATAAAAAACATTTGGAATTATATCTTTCAACAAATATCACTTCCAAAACAATGCAAAATGCAATGCACAAATAAGACGCCACTGGATTAATCATCAGCTTTGATTTTACCCAGTCTTGCCAACTTTTCTCCGTGGAGTGCCCTTGCTTGCGTCTCCGACCTCGAACCGCCTAAAAGTTGAGGATATATCGCAACCTTATAAATATAAACTAACCTTGCTGTATACATACATCTCGTTCGGACGTCAGTAGAAAAAGTAATTAAAAATATTTTACAAAAAAAATACCCATTGGTTAGTTCTGGTTATCAAACAGTTTTAAAGTTATAATAAAAAACCATTTTTGTCTTAAAACTCTAACAACCTATATCTTAAAAGTTAAGAGGTTTAGGACAGATGTTTATATGAAGTTTTCTTCCTAAAATAACTCAAGAAATTATATTTTGTATTTTAAGGCATCAATTAAATTACACACTGTATAAAAAACATTAATTACTGCCAAAAACTTGAAAAATTTCTATAAAACAAACAATAATAAAAAAAATTAGATATACAGGGTGTCTAGTAACCAAACCAACAAACTTTAAGGGGTAATTATACAATAAAAAATAATAAAAAAACTTTATATGAACATATGTCCTAAACGTCATACTTTTTAAATACAGGGTGTTAAAAATTAAAATAAAATGTGTATTTTTTTTTATTATAGCTCGTATACCAATTAAGATATTATTAAAAAATTTGAAGGCGTCTCCTATGCATAAGAATACATTTTTGACATACACGAAAGAAAAACATTTACCAGTGTCGTTCATAAAGGGTTTAGGGTAAATATTTTTTAAGGAAAATATGGTACGCCCCTGCGTTTTTTAAAATAAAAATATTTTCTTGAATGCTCGTTTAGTTTAGAACAAATTTAATCTCTTGACTTTTTTTGTTTAATAAACAGTTTTTGCATAAAAAAACAATAATTTTTAATAATTATAACATCCTGTAGTTTAAAAACTAAGACGTTTAGAACATATGTTCATATAAAGTTTTTTTTAATTGTAGAATCACCATTAAAAGTTTGTCGGTAGAGTTACTGGACACCCTGTATATATTTTCCTTAGTTTTGGCGTTGGAAAAACTAAAATTTAATATGTAAAAGTCAGACAAAGAAATAGTGTTGAACAGTGAATAAGTTATTTTGTGGATGGTAATTGTTTGTAATTGTTTGCGTCCACGCCAAAAATTAAATTAAAAGTACAAAAAAACAAAAAAATTAAAACAAGTAAAAGATAACTAAAAATCGACGTTTCGTTGGCAATTTTGCCACCGTTGTCAAGATAAACTGAATAAAAATAATAAAAATAAAAATTAACTATTATTATTTTTTAGTTTTATTATTTTTACTCAATTTATCTTGACAACGGTGGCAGACTTGCCACCGAAACGTCGATTTTTAGTTATCTTCTTTTTCTATACTTGTTTTAATTTTTTTGTTTTTTTGTTACTTTAAATTTAATTTTTTAGCGTGTACCCAAAGAATTACCATCCATTAAATGAATCCGCCGAACTACAGAACATATCTTCAACTAAGTTATTTTGAGACAAATAAAAACCTTTTAATTAGTGCAACACCAAAGTAACCTTTTTAATTCTACTAGTGCTCCAACTATTTCCTAAAAGTCTACAAACGACAATTTTTGTCTTTCTTCTGTTTTCGCTCTTTTATCGTTGTATAAAACTTGTCCTCGAAGATAGATTGAGTTTAATCAGGTTTCAAAAATATTAAACGTTGCCTCGGAGAAATGACAAATTTAAAGAGTTTAAAGAGAAGTAAACTTTATGTTTGATGACATAAATGTTATATTGGCTAAGTTAGGAGCAGTTTTAATTTTTGCTTCTTCCTTCTTACGTACTTCTTTACAGGGTGTCCCAGAATATCTGGACAATCTCCCAGTTTCATATAGAGGGTGTTTCACAACCTATCCGATAAATGATAGGGGCTAATTCTACAATTAAAAATAATAAAAAACTTTATATAAACATATGTCTTAAACGTCTTAGTTTTTAAACTACGGGATGCGTTTTTTAAAAAATATTGTTTTTATGGCCAATCAAATTTTGTTGACAAATTTGAAATTTAGCTAACATATGTACAATTTTCCTATAATTAAAAGGCATCTAAAAATTTTGTATAAAAAAATTGTGCTGTTAAAAAATTTAAGTGGCTATACTTTTTTAAAAAGATATAAATAATTTTTAAAGTAGGAATTTGTCAATTTAATTTGATTTAATTTTAAGTTAAAAAGTACAAAAGGGAGATTTGCTTTTAAAACTTCCTTTATTTCTGGGGGAAGGGAAGGTATTCCAAAATTCTTTTTTTTTTGCAAATATTAAAGTTACTTTACGAAAGTGTCCCTTTGCCACTTGAATTTGGTAAACATATTCCCCCATATTTCAGTTTGTAGATATAGTAATTTGATAATATTTTCTACGCCAGTTGGACAATTTTAAATTTATTGTAAAACTCCTAATATTTAATAAAACGTTTAAAATTTGCTGTGCCTAAACTCTTATAACTAACTTCATGCAATTAAGCAAAGGATTAATTCTATTCTTGTCGCCTGACAACAGCAAAGTAGCATGTATACATTTTCATTTAATCATCAGTGAATAAGTGAATTTTTCAGTATTTTACTTTAATTATGTAGTGCAGTATTTCAATATAGAGTTATTACAGTCAACTCTATCGTTTTAATTTGTATAAACCAGCGTTTTGGCAATGCACCAGTGATTCTAAAGACACTTTGCTAAATTAATTCTCGGAAAGCTTTGGTAAAAAATCCTATGTGACAAAATTGTTTAGAAGTCAACAGGTAAAAGTGCCGGATCAACGTTTTCATTTTGATTCCTTTGAAGCAAACTTCACAAGGATTCCAGACAAGTTGCATAAAAGTAAAATTGGTAAAGGAAAGGTGTATGAAAGCTTTGAAATACTTTGTACAGTTAAAATCTAGTAAAATGTAATTGCTGACTTGCTGTATTGTCTTATTTTTTTAAGTATGAATTTACTTTGAAACTCAATTTTACAGGAAATCACTTATATAGAGAAAAAAAATGACAAAGCGGTAAAGACATTTTTGTGACGGGATGTAACTTTTTATAATTTTTTTTTCCTGGAAATAAAGTAACTACTTTTTTATTTATTTTATTATACGAAACTTACATTTTATTTACATTCAAAGTACAATCAGACATTTTTTAACTTAATTATATTCAAAATAACTAATAAACAACCACACTATGTGCCAACCTTTTTACAACGTACATGGTAAATATAGTGAATTATCCACATTTACCGGTAATTATATAAAACTTCCGCGTGACTGTGGTAAATGTTGACATAGGCCTTGGAATGGAGAGGGAACGGCGCGGGGAGGGTAATGCAGGCGCGCACGTATTAGCGTCTAGACCTCGTTACATGTCGTTTTTACTTGGAGTTCTATATATGTAGTGGATTTTTTAAATAAAATTCAACATGCCCGAATTAACGGTCAGGTTAGTTTAGCAACCGCTTTTTTTTAAACTGGCAGCATCAGTAACTTTTATACCAATTTAGATATTTTTAAAAACTTTGGGACACGGTTTCTATGCACCAAAAGACATTTTTTGGCATACAAGAAAAAAATTAACAGCGTCGGTTATGAGGGGTTTAGAGTAAATATTTTTATGAAAAAATAGTATGCCACTGCATTTTTCTACGACAAAAATATTGGGTTTGAAACAAATTAAATATCTTTACTTTTCTTTTATGCACGGTTTACGCGTAAGTAAATAGAAACCATTTTTAGGCAAGGTCAAATTCCTATCTACTTAAAAAATTAATAACAAAGGTGATTTTTTACTGTAGAATTTAATATTATCGATACAAATTGACCATGCTAAAAATGGTTTTTATTTTTTACGCGAAAACCGTACATCAAATAAAAAAAAGTCAAGATATTAAAGTCTCAAACCCAATGGAAAATTTAAAAATATTTTTGTCGTAGAAATATGCAGTGGCGTACCATTTTTATTAAAAATATATGTAACTCAAACCTTTCATGGACGACACTGGTAAAAATAGTGTTTTCGATTTCGATTTTTAACACGCTTTTATTAGCTTTGGTTGTAACTATCTATCTATCTATCTATCTATGTAACGGAATCTTTGAGCCTAATTTTTACCAACTTCCAGCGATTCAATTTCTTTGAAACTTTGCACACGTATCAAGGACCGATGACAATGCAATAATTTAAAAACAGTATCCCGTTATCTTGATTAGGACCGCCAGGATAAATAAATTCCTTTACAGATCCTCTGTGTCTCTTGACAAAATGGTGAAGGATTTTTTAGTGAATAAACTGGAGCATTTATTTTTAAAAAACTAATTGATATATCGAACTAAAAATGAAAAATAAATAATAGTTTAAAAAACTAAAAAAACACGCTTTTATATGCAACCGAACTAAAAATTAGAAAATGATTTTTCATTACAAAGAGTTTGTCACTTCAGAATAAAAGCGTGGGGTGCTTAATATATTAAATGTTATAATTATTCTATTTACAAATATCTATGAGGGAAAAGTTATGAAAAAATAGTAAAATGCACCCCACGCTTTTACTCTGAAGTGACAAACTCTTTGTAATGAAAAATTATTTTCTAATTTTTAGTTCGGTTGCATATAAAAGCGTGTTTTTTAGTTTTTTGAAACTATTTTTTATTTTAAGTATGTTATGTTTAATAAAAGAATTTTTAATATGATAAATATTAGTAGACATTGGCATTTTTCAGTTTGCCAAGAGTGGACTAACCTAACACAGTGTTCATTATTTTTTTACCTTATATAGTAAAGTAATAAAAATGGTATTTTTAAAATACTTTTAGCCAATAAAAAGTATTTTTGTTGGGTATCGGTAATTATTTTTGGAAAACACAACAAAATAATTTAAGGTTTTATAGTTTTTGAATGTATTAAGTCTTTTAAGTTCCCTTACTTTAAATAACTGTATAGTTTATTCTTAAAATGTACCTCGACAAAAACTAGTTTATGTCTTAAATATAATTGATGAATAGATGAAAAACCATAAATCCATTTGAATTTTAGAAATACGCTTTTATTTGAACAAAAATTAATTTTTAAGTGGGAAATAAGCTACCAAAACATCTATGTATTTTTTTTGTAGTTTTTCAAGACTAAACCTGTAAAGGCATTCGTAATTCCATTTCCAGAAGAGCTGTTCGCCTCATTAATGATCCTTCACTTACAGAAAGGCTTCTCTCTCTTGCTCACAGTCAGGCTGTGGGGAATTTATCGCTTTTTATGGGTTCTTCCATGGCTTTTGCTCCTAAAAGTTGTCCAGTATAATTTCTTCACTTACGGTTCCCAACAGAGAAACTCGAGGTGTCGCACGTATGTATCCCTATACGGTCCAACTGGACAGGCCCCGAACTTTCCACTTTATTTGTTCTTTTATCCCTAGGTAAGTTCTTTCCTTCGCCCCTAAATCTTTAGGTATTTAAGTTCCGTGTCAACAGACCTTCTTTTACCTCCCTTAAGACACCCATGGTACGTTAGTATTTAGGCTTTTAGCCTTCGTGGACTGTCCAAAGAAAAAAATAAAAGGCATGACTCAGGCGTGGCTCATCCATAAGGTCATTTAATCAGTGACCCACCTAATTTACATTAAATGGTGTGTGAATGGGAAGGAGTAGGGGTCAAGGTACAATAAGCCTTCAGGTTGCAGTGCACCACCTAGGGGGCGGTCGTCGGACCTGGGTGGGATGACCCCGAAAGGACGAAAGAAAAAAAATTACATTAAATTAAAAAGTTTATAATTGTGCAACTTGCATAATATAATTCAACCTTTGATGCTATAAATAGTTACCAATTGTTTTCGATACAAAGTAATTCTTAACCTATTTGCATAATTTTGAAAAATTGTTGCTAAACAAAAATAGACTACTAAATTATTTTAAATAATAAAAAAACTTTAATTCTAAAGACAAATAAGAACTAATAATGGAAATCATGGGTAATTACCAATGATCTAAAAATTAAAAGGATTGCTAATAGAAAATGATCCCAATATATTTTTAATAGACCTGCGCACGAAATTTTTACCCCACACTGGGAGAATTGCTGTCCACCTTTGCACATGCACAGTTCTTATAAAAGTTAGCATTTTTCATTTAAAACCCAATATAGTGTTGGCAACATTGACAAAATTTGCAGTATTTAATTAAATTTAGTGCTTGCAACACTGAAAACGTTTACCTATACAGTGACAGGACCACACTCATCCTAATTTAATTTATTATTTGGGATTTCCCGATCGTAAAATCCAGGTAAAATTGACGCCGTCGGCCGCCCAAATCCAATCTCCCATCTACGGTCGACCGTTATCAGGTATAGTTATTTGGTATTTGATGTTTCATTTGTGCGTTTTAAGTTATTCTTGGTGTTTTTTTAACTTTTGTTTAATTTAAGTTTTGCAAAACCAAAACTAAATAATGTGTAAGTAGCAAATTTTCTGTTTCAAATAATACTCTTTATTGCCATGCAGTCAATTTTTAGAGATCAATAAATCCATTATTTTTTGAAATAGTCATGGTTTGGGTATTTTTTTTAAACGGGAAAAATTGTATTTAAGGTTTATAGAAAAATATACATGGCATTCCATTTAAAATAACAAACTTGCCCTATATACGAAAATTACCCGTTTTCGTAAGAAATAAATGTCACACCCAAATGGCAAGGTTATAAAAAGAAACATTAAAAAATCTAAGGCTTTCTGCAAACACCGCATTTTGATAATTTTATTTGTTCTAAAATTATTCGCGGTCAAAATGGATTAAAATATAGTCGGACACCCTGTATTAGTATTTGACTGATGCATTTATAATCACACAAAATAAAATATGGCAGTTTAATCAAAATAATTTGACATATTTTTAAGTTTTAACACGCCATAAGCAAAAATTAACTAGATGTAATTGCTTAAAAACGTTGCTTCTTAATATAACAAATTGGCATACGTTAGATTTTAACTTCAATCACGTAAAAATATACTCACAACAACGACGTGTACTAACTGGCATACAGAATCCTTCTTTATTGGTTTAGTTTTTACAAAGAACAATAAATTAAGCTTGTGATTTCGTAACATAAAATAGTTATTTATTTTAAATAAAATATTTGATTATCTCTCTATGTACAAATATTTTACTTTTAGGGACAATTTAATTGAAAACGAGTCTACAAAGTCGTCTTATGAAGGGTTTATGTCTTATTATTTTTATTACAAATTTATATTGGGTATATTATTAAGGATGATATGGATCTTTATTAATTGAACTTAACATTTTATTTCTGCAAAAAAAAAATTGACCCCCATTTAAAAAGGCGTAAAAATAAAATCAGTTTGTGTTTTAAAGGATACAATAATTTGTGTTTTAGTTCTTCACATATTTAAATTTAAGATAAAATGTTTTAAAAATAAGCTTTACAAAAATCTTGTGGTATAATAAAGGGTTTTAATGAATAAGTTTATATTTAAAACATCTGTTTGTTCACAGAAAAGTAAAAGAAAAAGAAAAAGCAACAGCTTATAAAATTTATAATTTCGTTTGTTTTTTCCCGGTATGTTTTAATAAGGCTTTTTACTCGATGTAGCAAAAGATACTATGAAATAATTAAAACTTATTTTTAGAAGTATTTTGTAGGCTTCTATTCTTTTAAAGTTATTGTTGAAAAATTAATTCATAAACTTTTCTGGAATACTTAAAATTTATTTTATTTAATTAATTTATAAAAGTATTTTTGTATGTTAGTTGCTTTAAAACCATGGTTCAAATCACACTCTCGTAATAATAATCTTTTAACCAAAATAATATAATAAAACCACTTAAAATAAGTATTATTCCTTATACAGGGTGTTAACTAGGTGTAAGTATTACACTTAACAGTGGATTCTTTAATAAAAAAAAGAAACCTCATTTTTAGAAAAAGCATTTTTTTGCTTTTTATATAATTCAGGGTTATGCAGTTAAGATGTCTTTATTTGTTTTTAAAAACTAAGGAAAAAAGAAAAAAAAGTAAATTAAGCTGTACTTTTATTTGCTTAATCTAATGAAAATATTTTTAAAAATGCACAAAAGTCTGTGGTCCGTATATTTTTTTGTCAAGGTGCCAAATAACTCCATTAATGTTATAAGTAACACCACCCAATAACATTAAAATTCGGTAAGTAGCATATACAGTGTAAACGTAAATAGTCACCCCTTCCTGGTAATTTTTGTACTAATTTTTTCTTTATAACATTTGGGTATGAATTATGCGAGGATTTTATTGTATATTTCTTAACTAGTGCTAAAAGTGCAACTTTCCGCACGCGACTCCGCTACGCGTCGTTCGGTCAAGCAGTCATGTGCGGAAAAGGCACTTTCGGCACGTGTTAGGAACGCAATTTTTCTACGAGCGTAAGGAAAACATAAAAACTAAAATTTTATTTTTTTATTTTAACACAATGCTACCCAATATCTTACCATACCAGAGCAAAATTTCCTTTTAAATATGAAGTACTTGAAAATCCTTTATTGCGACTCACTAATATTTGGTTTAAAATTTTGTACTTTTCCGCACTATTGCGGAAAAGCGGTTAGGCATAGTGTACTTTTCCGCACTAGTGCGGAAAAGTGATTATTTTCGGCACCAGTGCGAAAAAGTACTGCTTTCCGCACGCTAGTAGAAAAATTACTTTTTGACATAAAAATAATAGTTGCAAAAACCAAGATGGCGGATGGGCGTCATCTTGAGACAAAAATAAACGAAAGGGGGTCTTGGATACATTCTTTTTAAGCTCCTGGTGAGTACTTTATAATCCTTAAATATAAAGTCAATACCTTCACCTACTACAAAATGACGGTACTTTAAAAATAAGTTAAATACCTGATTTTAATGGCCATATTTCTGAAACTTATAAAGTTAGATATACCTACATAATGAGGTATTTTCTGAAAGCTTTCTTAAATCTTTTCAAGGGTGATACTTATAATAATATACAGGGTGGGACAAAAAGAACTTATTTTTAAGAGGAACCCTGTATATTTAATTACCAATAAATGGATCTTTAAAAGAGCTTTAAGAAAATACCATATTAAGTACATCTAACTATATTAGTTCGGAAATATGGCCATCCAAATCAAAAATTTAGGTAATATTTAAAGTACCGCCATTTTGTAATAGGTAAAGATATTGAATTTATAATCTTGGGGTATAAAGTACTCGTCAAGAGCTTTAAAATAATATGCCACAACACTCCCCTGTTCATCTAATTTTTCCCAAGATGGCCCCTATCCGCCATCTTGATTGTTGCAACTATCGTTTTACGTCAACTAGAAGTTTATATCCTCCTATTAGTCATGCCCAAACTATATAAAAGAAAAATTAAGGGTACAAAAAGTTAGCACATGGGACTATTTACGTACACACTGTATAGTAAATTACAAACCAAGGTGAAAAGTGTTTCATTACTGTTAAGAGAAAAGGATGGTTTAAAGAAGCGTAGAGCGCCAAGGTAAACCATTTCTCGAAACAGTTATGAAACTTGTTTTAAATTTTTAGTTAATTAATTTTATAATCAATATTGTGTCAACCTAACAAAATGACGCTTAATCTGTAAAATTATTATGCCACCAGGCATTTATCGCGCGTGAAGGTTAAACGGAGATGTCTAAATTATCAGACAAGATATAAAGTTGGCAAACTTTTGAATTCTTACGCTATTCTTAGGGTTACTCTCAGCCCACGGAAGGAAAGCTAACTTTCTTTCTGTGGACCGAAAGTAAAAATCAGAAAAGGGACACTTTCAAACTTTTAAAAAGTCGGAAATGTCAACATTACATACATGGTTGCAAATAAAGTTATTTACTAAAAACCAACTGTCTTTTAATAGGAATAACCCCTGTATTTGCAGAAAAAAAATTGTGACCCAACGTTTATACTAACCAGAACTAACACCCTGTAGGCCGCGCTTGTGGCTACTCCGGTTGTATCGGCAGCGTCGATCACCGGTGTTAAGCAGCATGGAGCGCGGCCATAACTTGGATGGGTGACTGGGCAGTTGTCGGTTTTAGGCAACGGCACGCGGAATTCTGCTCGGGGGTGAACAAACGGACCGTGCAGCAACCGTCCAAGTTATGGAATGAATGTTGTGTGAATGGGAAGAAGTAGGGGTCAAGGTACAATAAGCCTTCAGGCTGGCTGCAGTGCACCACCTAGGGGGCGGTCGTCAGAACTGGGTGTATATTACTTAAATTTTAATATCTTGGTGTTGTATAAAAAATGTAATACTTTAAAATTGGTTCTTTTACGTATTGAATATATGGCGTATTTCACCCAAAACTCACAATGCTTTTTTTTAGATAAGAGTAGAAATTAAACAGTTTATTAAACGGTTGGTAAACCACGTTATTTGTGATGTAAAGCAAATCAGCGCCTCTTCAAGCCAAGCGTGGCAACGTCAAAAAGGTGCTAATGATTTGAAGGCAATTTAAAATATTGCAACTGAATATTATTTTTTAATTCCAAGACGTTCTGTATTTACTAAATAATTATTCCCTATAATATGTATATATATATATATATATATATATATATATATATATATATATATATATATATATATATATATATATAAGTATAAAGATCTATAAGGTCCACATCAAACGTTTAGCCGAAAAATCCAAACATTTTGATATTTGTGTTAGATTTACATCTGGGCCATAAGAACCAAAATATTACTAAACTACCAAAAACTAACCTATTCAGAGGGATTTTTTGATAATAATTTAAATCCTTAAATAAAGGTTATTTACATAATTTTGTATGAGGTCGAGCCTCTAACAAAATTGACCTGTAACTAGGACAAAGTTTAATTTTAAAAGCATAAAATGGTAAATAGCGATATTATTAAATTGCTCTTAAAAAATTGCATGCTCCTGTTAATTTCGTAAAATTTGGTAAGTAACCATACAAAATTTTTCTTTTCACTTTTAAAAACTTATTATCCTCACTTTTTAGCTGCTTTTCGACACTTTCCTCATAACAGAGTTCCTTTTAGCGTAGTTCTTCTTTTATTAATCCTTGTATTTTTTATCCCTATTTGCTTTATTTGTTGAGTTTGTTTTTATTCTTTGAACTGCTGCCCTAACGGCGTTGTTATTAGAATTGTGCAGTTCTATTTTTAATAAGCTTTTTCAACCATGCTGCATGCTTTGGGCGTGAAAATGTCAAACTCGATCATTTTATTTTATAACCTTAATACAGTATAATAAACAATATATTTTATTGTAATAAAAATGTATAGGCTCAATGTTTTATTATGTAAATATGTTACAACCTACTTATATATAAAATACCAACGAAATTACATGGTGCAGAAATATTTGCCATTATTTGTTTCCTTCTGGCTCAGAACAAACGGTGTTTGTGAATATATTAAATTTATCGGGTGTATAGTTTTATGATATGCAGATGCGCCGAATTATCAGTCGCGTGGTGTTATTCACCTCTTTCCTACATAATAATAATAATATATTACAGTATTTTGGTTTTTTACAATATACATGTTATAACAATATAATTCTAAATAATAATAATTTATTGCACATTAATGATATATTATACTATGCACCTAGGAGACTGAACTCCTGTATGTGCATACATACGTACATGTTTTGGTAATGTGGCATTCGTTTATTATTTTATTATACAAAAAAATGTCCCCAACAAAAATAGTCACCATTTTCATTTAAAGTAACACCTGAATTAAAATTTGTTCTAAAATATTTTATTTTCTGTAAAGATATAGGCTTTCACACTTCAGGTTCATAAAATATAATTAAGAAAAAATGGAAAAACCAAATAAAAGCTTCGAGAAAATTAAATATATTTTATTTTTAATCATCTTGTACCTTTTTTACAACCAAGTTATAATCCATTTATTTAAAGATATATTTTATAGCAGCTTAATTTAAGGACACCATTGAAACCTTTAGCAAAGTTATTTGGAGCTTGTTTTTTGTACATATTTAAATCGATTTATAATTAAAACAGGCTTTTAGGAAAATAATTTGGGCATATATTTTTTACGTCGCAGAGTTTATGAGCATTCCTAAATATTAAAATATATAAAAAAATTAAATGCTTTTCATAACTTATTACATTAGGAAGCATTCTTAACGTCTAGACAAGTTAATTTAAATTTTAAATTAATCAATTTTTTAACAAAAAATTATACAGGTTAAGTCATGTAATGGTCGCTAATACCAATTCTTTTATTTTAAATACAACACTCTGTATACTATTTAATTTCTGGATTCTTTAGAACATTCCTAAAACATTTTTTGTACAGGGTGTCTCCTTTTCGTTGACCTTGCAGGGTATAGCGATAACTAAAATAAATCTAATTGCACAATCTCGAATTTGATTTTAAAACAAATTTAGTGGTATAAGTAAATCATGGCTAACTTGATTCGTATTAAAGATACAGGGTGCTTATTACATTTTGTCAAATTATCCAGGCTCTTGTAAGTCTTTTGATATTAGAAATAGAAAGAAACATGTAAATGGAAAAGTTTTAGAGATTTTTACGAAGAATTCAGCGGCGTACCTATATTTTTTCCATTGACAATAATTTTAAAGTTAAAACCTAAAGTTAGGGGTTTTTAAATAAAACACCCTGAATATTTAATTATCAATTAAAAGGACTTCTTAAAACTTATAAAAAATACTACCTTTAATATATCATTCATCAGGATTTTTTTAGCAAAACACTCTGTATATTAAATTACCATTGCAAAGGTGTTTCAACGAACTATAAGAAAATACCACATTTAATATAAATATATTAAATTGCTTGGCGAGATGGCTCTGGCCGCTGAACTTACTTCCTTGTTCCGACAGGAATTATGTTTAGCGATCAGAAAACATAGCCAAGTTGTCAGCAATGTACAGCGGTTTGATGATTCCCAACAAGGATGAAACACGTGTCACCGTCTTCATTGCGACCCGGGGTCATCCATTTATTTGAGACTCCGTAATTTTAAAGTAACCAGCCAAGTAGTCGTTTCTACCAGGTTATGTATTTGTTTTCTTTTCTTTTGTCATTTAGGAGCCTCTATGCCCAAGAATTTAAAACTCTTATTAAATTGTTTATTCTAAGGCTCAAGAAAATTACTTTCTTATTATATATATAAGGCGCGCTTGTGGCGGCTTCGGTTGTATCGGCAAACGTCGATCACTGGAGTTAAGCAGTGAAATGCGCGCCCATAATTTAGATGGGTGTCCGACGGCAGCGGTGTTTCGGGCGGCGGCACACGGTGTTGTCTGCTCGGGGATGCGGACCGAGCAACAACCATCTAAGTTATGGAATGAATGGTGTATGAATGAGAAGGAGTAGGGGTCAAGGTACAATAAGCCTTCAGGCTGCAGTGCACCACCTAGGGGGCGGTCGTCGGACCTGGGTGGGATGACCCCGAAAGGGTGAAAAAATATATATATATATATATATATATATATATATATATATATATATATATATATATATATATATGTGTGTCACGTTTTGCTTTTCGTCGTTGTTTTATCTGTGGAAATGTCTTGTAAATATGTAGTGTTACGCTTTAAAATGTGTTTTTATACAGTGACGTTCCCAGAATTTTTGTTTTAAATGGATAATTTTCTAAATTTCCTGACTCATAATTAATGTACTTTTGAAAAAGGTCAAAGCCATGACCGAAACGTTAGGAATAAAGAAATGAAACAGTAGTTTTAATGTTTTTATAAAATAGGACCATATCCCAAGAAAATCCAAACTGACAATATACTAAAGGGTCCAAGAAACTTACCAATTTTAACAATATATATATATATATATATATATATATATATATATATATATATATATATATATATATATATAACTATAACTAACCATCTAAATCCAAAAAATAGTTAATAGACTAGACTAAGATTTGGAAGCTCATATTTTCAAAACTATTAAAAAAAATTGTTTTAAATTTTGTATTTTCTTAAAAGGCTTTAAAATATCTTTTTAATATTAATACAATATACAGGCTGTTTTATTTTTAAAAATTTCATTTTATTATCGAACTCCTAAAAAGACCTTTCTATTGGTGATAAAATATACAGGTTGTTTTATTTTAAAACAACCCTACCTTTGGGTTATAACTTTAAAATAAAAGTCAATTAAAAAATATAGATTACGCACTAAACTCTACGTGAAATTTCCTAAAACTTCTTATTTACATTTTTTCTTCTATCTATAATATCAAGCTTGTTACAACTGCCTCGCCAAATTAACAAATTTGAGAAAAATACTCTGTGTCTCCAAAACAAATCAAGTTCTCCATGATTTACTTATATCACATAATTTGTTTCAAAAATCAAAATCGAAATTGTGCAATCAGATTTTTTTTAATCTTTGGACAAACCACGAAGGCTAAAAGCCTAAATACTAACGTACCGTGGGTGTCTGTTCTCTCATTTAGTTTTGCCATACCCTGCAAGGTTAACGAAAGGCCGCCACTCTGCACAATGTTCTATACCTATCTTTAACTCTTTCCAGAAATATTAAATGCTTTATTTACCTTTCCATAAACCAAGATTTTTAATTTTGTATAATAATGTGACAGTAAGGAATTATTTCCACTATTAATGGCTTTAAGATTTATTGCAAAAATCAGAATTAATAATATAAATAAATTAACATTTTTAATCCAAAAATTGGCTATAACACTCAATATTTATCTTTTATTTAAGATTTAAGAAAGTAAGCATCAATTTTTTTTTGTTTTTGTTTGCCGGTTGTAAAGTGCGTTTTGACAAATTTCTAAAACCAAATATTTTCTTTGTTTTAATGGTAATTTTTTCACAAAATCTGAAAGCATTTAATAATTCCGAAAAATTTAAAGACAGACAGTGGACATTATACAGAAAATGAGTTTGTTTAAAGAATCCAAAAATTAAATATTATACAAAGTGTTGTCTTTAAAATAAAAAAATAGGTATAGGTCACCGTTACATGATTTACCTTGTAAAAAGATATATATATATATATATCTTTTTAAATGCCTAACCAAAAGCTTTGTCCGCCCATTTATTTATTATAAAATTTATTCTGTTTGGCTGATACACATTGCAAAATAAGAAAAAATAGAAAGGTCATTTAAATTATTTCTTTCCTAAATTTCTTGTACATTTTACAACCAAGTTCTAATCCATTTATTTAAAGATATTTTTTATAGCAGCTTAATTTAAGAACCATATTAGGACCTTTGGCAAAGTTATTAGGAGATTGTTTTTGTAGATACAGAAATCAGCTTATAATTAAAACAGGCTTTTACAAAAATTATTTGGACCTAAAATTTTTTCACGTCGGCAAATTTTGTGAACAGTTCCAAATATTTAGAAAAAATAAAAAAGGAAAGTGTCTTTCATACCTTATCAAATTAGGAAACCCCTTTAAAACTAATCCAATTTTAAAGACTTTTTTATATATACAGAATTCCCATAATAGGGCACCCATTTTAATATTTAAATTAATTATTTTTAGTTTACCAAACAAACTTTTTGTTATACTGAATTACATGTAAATCTTTAGGATTTACTCATAAATATTTGGCTTATTTAATTCTAACTTTTAAAAATTACGTCTTCCAAATGACCTCTGCCAACTTCAACACACTTTTCAATATTAGATAAAAAGTGGTTTATTACACGGCGTAGTAAACATTCGTTTATTTCTTCAACTACACAAATTTTGACTTTGAGTTCCTCGATTGTACCTGGACGAATCGCCAACACTTTTGCTTTTAATTATTACTACAGGAGAAAATCGGGTGCCTTAATAAAACACTTTTTGTTTAATATTAAAAAATGTGTTTGAAGCTGGCGAGAGATCATTTAGAAGACGTGATTTTAAAAGTTAGAATTAGATAAGCCAAATATTTAGGCGTTATTATAAATTCTAAAGAGTAAGCCTGAATTTGGTACAATATAAAGTTTATTGGATGGTCTTTTTGTTAGGTACACGCCTGGAAAGAATGGGACCGCTTCGGTCCTGGTCCCGGGGTATACGAGCTGACCCTGTTCAGCCCTATTGACCCCTATGAACTTGCCGGTCGCCTGAAACAAAATAAAAGAGAACCCCAAAAAATTCGAATTAAAAACGACGTTTCGGTGGCAAGTCTGCCACCGTTGTCAAGTTAAAAAATGAACTAAAAAAATAAAAATAAACTAACTAATATTTAAATAAGATATGATTAAATTTTGTGCTTTTGGAATCTCAAACTGAAAATAGTTTAACATATGTGTCATGAGTGACATAAGTAACTGGTGTATTTATTATTTGTAAGACAAAAAAGGTAATGAGTTAATTGATTTTTAGCTTTCCTGAAGATACTTCAGTATCGAGCAAAGGCAACCAAGTGTTATTTAAATTAACTGAAATTGATGCTACACAATTATCTTTATTTAATAATATATACGCACTTTCTTTGATTTTGCGTTTTTAGAACAAGTTTCCTTTGCTAAAATACTAGAAGCATCCCAGTTTATTCTGTGATTGTTATCAAATGCGTGTTGGCAGATTTTTGATTTATGAAATTCTGTGTTTTTAATGTATGATCTGTGTTCTTTAATGCGTATAGCTAATGGTCTACAAGTTTTACCTATATAAAACTTATTGCATTCGCACGGTATTTTATAAATAACATTTTTGTATTTTCATTTAAGTTGTATGGTTTTGTTTTTGTTAATTGAGATCTAATGGTGTTTTGTATTTTAAAAATTATATATATTAATTATCACCTTTATTAAGTAATATTTTTATGGAAAATTTTGAGTCAAATTTTGTAGAGTATTATCAATATAAACCTTTAGTTTGGTGGAGATATATAGATGACATTTTTTCTATATACCAACATGATGAACACTGTTTAAATAATTTTTTAACACACATTAATTCACAAGAACCAACTATTAGAAAAAGAAAACAACTCTCAATTACCTTTTCTTGACATTTTAATAAAAAAGATTTAAATAATTTCAAAACAAAAATTTAAAGAAAACCTACACACACAAATAGATACTTAAACTTTAACTCAAATCACCCCATAATGGTTAAAAAGGGAGTTGTAAAAGTCTATTTGATAAAATTAAAGTCATTTGTTCTAATCAAAATATAAACAATGAAAAGATTATTTAAAAGATATTTTAATTCAAAATAATTATCCTCTTGATTTTATAAATAATTGTTTCCATGAATTTGAAAATCCAAATATAAGACAAAATCAAAATAGAACTGTTACAAATTTATTTTTACCATACATTCCCGGACTATGAAATAAAATTCAACGGATAGGAAATAAATTTAATATTCGCACAATTTTTAAAACACAAAACAACATTAGATCTCAATTAACAAAAAACAAAACCATACAACTTAAATGAAAATACAAAAATGTTATTTATAAAATACCTTGCGAATGCAATAAGTTTTATATAGGTGAAAATTGTAGACCATTAGCTAAACGCATAAAAAAACACAGATCATACATTAAAAACACAGAATTTCATAAATCAAAAATCTGCCAACACGCATTTGATAACAATCACAGAATAAACTGGGATGCTTCTAGTATTTTAGCAAAGGAAACTTGTTCTAATAAACGCAAAATCAAAGAAAGTGCGTACATATTATTAAATAAAGATAATTGTGTAGCATCAATTTCAGTTAATTTAAATAACACTTGGTTGCCTTTGCTCGATACTGAAGTATCTGCAGGAAAGCTAAAAATCAATTAACTCATTACCTTTTTTGTCTTACAAATAATAAATACACCAGTTACTTATGTCACTTATGACACATATGTCAAACTATTTTCAGTTTGAGATTCCAAAAGCACAAAATTTAATCATTTCTTATTTAAATATTAGTTAGTTTATTTTTATTTTTTAAGTTCATTTTTAACTTGACAACGGTGGCAGACTTGCCACCGAAACGTCGTTTTTAATTCGAATTTTTGGGTTTTTGCGGGGTTTTCTTTTATTTTGTTTCAGGCGACCGGCAAGTTCATAGGGGTCAATAGGGCTGAACAGGGTCAGCTCGTATACCCCAAGACCAGGACCGAAGCGGTCCCATTCTTTCCAGGCGTGTACCTAACAAAAAGACCATGAAATAAATGAATCCGCCTAACCAATATAGAGCATATCTTCAATAAAAAGTTTGTTTGGTAAACTAAAAAAAATAATTCATCCTCCTATTATGGGAAACTCTGTATAAATCAAGAACAATATTTCTTTTCCCTCTCTATAAAGCTGGAAGACAGGAATTTAACTTAGCTACAAGCTTAAGTCACGTGCATATCATCATAAAGTTTCGACGTTATGCTTGGTGCTGCATACAAATTGAAAATCGTATGGGCGTAAATTGAAGAAAAGCGTCTTTTAAGCTGAATCAGTCGTCTAACAGAAATAATTTAGTAAATCGGAAATGAAGCAATTTAAAGTTAGTCTAATAATTCTAATAAATGCAAAAGTTTTATTAAGGTTTTACCTCCTTTAAGCGGGTCCAACCAATAGGGATAGAAAATAAAATAAAACAGTGGTCATAACAGTGGCGTGCAGTCCATAGAAGCTAGGGAAGCAGTGCTTCGTATAAAACAAAAATGCAAAATAATATTTTCTAAAATGTAATTTTTCAGATAGAAAACATTTAATTAAGACATACTAAAAACGCTAAGACCCAGTTGTACAAAGCAGGTTCAAACTCAGTTTTACTAAACTGAGGTCAGGCCTTTGAACTTTCCGTAAAATCCCAATATTGCTGTCAGTGTCAAGAAAATGAAAGAAATTGAGATTTTACGGAAAGTTCAAAGGTCTGACCTCGATTCAGTAGAACTCAATTTATACCTGCTTTGTACAACTGGGCCTAAAAATATTCCAATTTTATTAAGCCTCTAACAATTACGGCCTTGACTTTGACCGAGCCCCAATAAAAACCCCTAAAAGCTGGCCTGACCGACAGCTTTTAAATCATATTTTCTTTGCGTGTTTTGGTACTTATCGGGGTGCGGGAGGTTATTAAACTATCCATTTTACCTGCATCCTGCGTTCTTTAATCGAGCGCAAAAGCTGTTGTTTAAGCCGTTTTGTTTTGACTTTTACCGGCTATCCGTGTGTCAGGTCTCATATAAAATAGAGGACAATATTAAAGATGTGGACATGCAAATACTCTCACTTGCCGATGTCGGGGAAAATGTTGGATAAAAAGGTAGTTAGAAGAGTATGTGTGAATGTTTGGTGTGTGTCTTATAAATAAGGGTATTTTCATTATTAAACTTTGCTGACAAGTTTCAAATATTTACTCAAGGAAGGGCAAGACCGACTATGAAATATAAACACACTTAAGTGAACAACTAAATAAGGCATTTTAATTTAAAAAAATAATTACAAACAATTGATGGTTAACAGAGTTTAAAAATCATAATACATTATTTTGTTGCCCAAATATCTTGAGAAATTTAGTGGGACAGAAAAGACTATTACAAATATCGCTGCTGTCCATTTAAAATATTTAATGGTTTTTAGCTCTTTCAGATATTGATTCTGTGGTAATGGTTTAAAGCAATAATAAAACAAGTTAACTCTTACCACGTGTTTACTGGAAGTAAGTTTTAATATAAATTAAGTCAGTCAAAACTAGTGTAAATAATATTTTATATTTATGAAAAACAGTAGCTTGTCCATCTCTAATTAGTTAACCATGAAAAGAAAAAGTATTTTTTCCTACGACCACTTGTGAAAATAGCAAATAGCACACTGATTTCATGCATAGAAAATGCGTTATATCACACTAGTGTTGCAAAATACTTTACAGCACTAGTGTTGCAAAGTACTTTACAACACTGGTGTGATACAGATTATGATGTCATTCTAAAAACTGCTATTGGTTTTGCAAGTGACATATTTATTGTAGTGACAGTAAAAAAAACTTTTATTTACCCTAAACGGTAGAACCCAAATTGGCGAAAATCATCTTATTTTATATTTATTAAAATTTACGAAAAAATAAAAACATAAACAAAAATAGACATAACCACAAAAAACAACTTTCACTGACTGGCACAGTGTTGTCAGGTAAGTAGATCAAATTAAAAATCTCCCTTCTACCTTTGAGCACGTACTTTATAGAGGCAGCCTTGCCGCTTGACCGTTCGACCTAAAGCGCCAGAGAAAAAAGGCCTATAGATCAAATTCCTTCCTCTCTTTCTTCGTGTACTCAAACAACTAGTTAAATCTTTTTTTTAATCCCTAATTAAACCTAAGGCTAATACACACTTTATGAATCCACTTTCTTTTATCCATTTATAAATAGAATCAGACCCTTCCGACGTTGCCAAATGCTTTCCATATTTTGCATGGTAACTGACGTTTGGTAGTCGTTTTCCTTACTTTTAGGACTTTAGGTTATGCATTTACAATTTTCATATTTTTATATTTTTTCTTAAAAATATGAGGAAAAACTGTTATTTTTACTTAATTTTATATGTGATGTTCAGTTTCATTAACTCGTTTTACCAATTTTACCCCACCCAGCACCCCTTTTCACTCCCCGGTCCCGTAAGTTTATTTACTGATATTTTTAAAAAACGGAATATTTTGGATATGCACCACTTACGTTTTATTTAGAACAGTGTCTAAAATATGTAAGAATAGATAATTTTTAAAAAACACTTATAATAGCAGAAAACCGTATTAAACTATTAGCGTTATTACCTAACAAAACCATACAATTTTTATTAAGTGAGGGCCTTTTTAAATTCCAAAATGATAAAAGTTATATAATGCTTCTAGGTAGGTGATTTTCGATGTAAAAATATTGTCAAAACAGTATAATATAGCAGTGAGGAAAAGTATATATCACACTAGTGTTGCAAAGTAAATATCACCCTAGTGTTGCAAAGTTCTCAATTGTTTTTTATTTTTCTGAACAGACAAACTTTAATTTATTTATTTTTTGGTGAATAATTTGTGGTCGTAGGAAAAATAGTGTACAGTACTCGTGTGAAAATGACTTCTCTTACACTCGTGGGTTTGTCGCACTCGGCTAACGCCTCGTGCTACAATATTCCCACTCGTGTGAAATTAGTCATTTTCCACACTTGTAATGTAATATACTATTTGGGCAAATGGAGATAAATTAATATATGTATTTTGAGAAGAGCACGGAATGTTACTCATTTTACACGGGTATAACTTTTGCAGCACGAGCCGTGGGCGAGTGCTGTAAATTATACGAGAGGGAAATGAGTATTCCGTGCGAGTTGCATACCATACTTTTAATACGACTATTGATTTATAAATTAGATAACAATACAAACAATAAATTTAGTTTTTTTAATTTGTGACAAAATAATTGTCAGCCATGATAAACGCGACATTATATATACAATACAAACAATAAATTTAGTTTTTTTAATTTGTGACAAAATAATTGTCAGCCATGATAAACGCGACATTATAGACCATTACAAATGTTTTTATCGAATATAAATCCCTTTATTACTAGTTGTTTTTATGTGAGTAATGAGCCATATTACCTGCTTAAAATCATATTATTAATGTATATGTAAGGGTAAATGTGGATATTATGTACAATTACCGGGAACTATGCATAATTACCAGTGCTCGTAGTAAAGGTTGAAAAAAGCTTGTAATTAATCACATTTACCGGCAATTATATAAAATTACCATAACCCTTTAGTAAATGTAGTAAATAATGAAATTGAACATCAAAATCAATTGCGAAAACCGGAAAATGAATAGGGGTGCTGCCAGTTTAAAAAAGCGGTAGCTAAACTAACCTGACCGTTAATTCGGGCAAGTTGAATTTTATTTAAAAACATCCACTACATATATAGAACTCCAAATAAAAACGACATGTTACGAGGTCTAGACGCTAATACGTGCGCGCCTGCATTACCCTCCCCGCGCCGTCCCCTCTCCATTCCAAGGCCTATGTCAACATTTACCACAGTCACGCGGTAGTTTATATAATTACCGGTGGATAATTCACTATATTTACCATGTACGTTGTAAAAGGTTGGCACATAGTGTGGTTGTTTATTAGTTATTTTGAATATAATTAAGTTAAAAAATGTCTGATTGTACTTTGAATGTAAATAAAATGTAAGTTTCGTATAATAAAATAAATAAAAATAGGTAGTTACTTTATTTCCAGGAAAAAAATAAATTTTATAAAAAGTTACATCCCGTCACAAAAAATGTCTTTATCGCTTTGTCATTTTTTTCTAAATAAGTGATTTCCTGTAAAATTGAGTTTCAAAGTAAATTCATACTTAAAAAAATAAGACAATACAGCAAGTCAGCAATTACATTTTACTAGATTTTAACTGTACAAAGTATTTCAAAGCTTTCATACACCTTTCCTTTACCAATTTTACTTTTATGCAACTTGTCTGGAATCCTTGTGAAGTTTGCTTCAAAGGAATCAAAATGAAAACGGTGATCCGGCACTTTTACCTGTTGACTTCTAAACAATTTTGTCACATAGGATTTTTACCAAAGCTTTCCGAGAATTAATTTAGCAAAGTGTCTTTACAATCACTGGTGCATTGCCTAAACGCTCGTTTATACAAATTAAAACGATAGAGTTGACTGTAATAACTCTATATTAAAATACTGCACTACATAATTAAAGTAAAATACTGGAAAATTTACTTCTGATGAAGAAGTGAACATGCATACATGCTACTCTGCTGTTGTCAGGCAACAAAAATAGAATGAGTCCATTGCTTAATTGCATGAAGGTAGTTATGAAAGTTTAAGCACAGCAAATTTTAAACGTTTTATTAAATTAGGAGTTTTACAATAAAATTAAAATTATCCAACTGGCGTAGAAAATATTATCAAATTACTATATTTTAAACGTTTTATTAAATATTAGGAGTTTTACAATAAAATTAAAATTATCCAACTGGCGTAGAAAATATTATCAAATTACTATATCTACAAACTGGAATATGGGGAAATATGTTTACCGAATTCAAGTGGAAAAGGGACACTTTAGTAAAGAAAGTTTTAACTTTAATATTTGCAAAAAAAAAAGATTTTTGGATTACCTTCCCCTCCCCAGAAAAAGAAAGTTTTAAAAGCAAATCCTCCTTTTGTACTTTTTTTGTAAATTAAATCAAATTAAATTGACAAATTCAAAGTTTTAAACTAAAATTGTTTTTATACAAAATTTTTAGTTGCCTTTTAATTATAGGAAATTAGGACATATTTTAGCCAAATTTAAAATTTGTTAACAAAATTGGATTGGTTAATTCTTATCAGTATTAAAAAATATTTAAATAAGTTGAATGACTTTATAAAATCATTGATGTAATGAAAACTAGCGAAGTAAAATCTAACCTACTTTAAGATCTCATAGGTATTTGGATTTTGTACAAAACCAAGGTGAGTTTATACAGGGTGTTATGGAAATACTTTAATATATTTAAACCCCAAAATCCTTGTGTAAAAATAAATTGAATAAAAATTATTAAAAATGGCGGACCACCATAAATAACAGTGATAATGAACCCCAAAATTTTACGATTAAAAAAGCAAACCCGCTACTGACCAGCTCTTTAAATCCCTTTAAATACATATGTTTACCTTCTGTCGCTGTCAAAAACAGCTGAAAGCAGTTATAACACGTGGTTAAGTCAACAAGCTTGAGAAAAGTTGCCAAATTTATTTTGTTCTTTACCAGTTTATCTATGGGTTTTGCTGTTTCAATTCGATCAAACGAAAAACTTACATGATTAAAATTATCCTTTATTACGCTACTAGGTTGTTTGAGCGTATAATGAATGTAAATATTACTTTTTCCACAAATCAAGTACACTTTTTAGGTGGTTAATTACTTTACAAACTTTTTAAACACTGCGACGCGACACGTATGCGCACAAAGAATTGAATTAAAATACACAAAACGGTATTTTTATTGCAAAACACTATTAAAACAAATTTTACTGCGTTTTTAAATAAAGTTTTTGTTACATTTCGCTTTTCTTTCATCAAAATTAAGAGTTGACAGACGACAGGTGGTTTACACAAGATCCTTTGACTAGGTAAGGTTGCCTCATTACGTCACATATGTACCGCACTGCTGGTTCCTTGGCGCCAACATAGCAAACAAAGAATAATCATTGTTAAATAATTTATTAATAGGAAATAAAGAAGTTACGGTAACAACTGGAATTAACAGTATTTAAAAGTATTTATTTAATATTGACAAAAACACAAACTACACTGTTAAAAACTTCATTAAATAATGAGCAAAATACATATGTGACGTATGGTCCGCCATGTTGCAAGGCTTACGAGGCAACCTTACCTAGTCAAACGATCTTGGTTCACACGAGAAAAGAGTACAAAAGATTATTTCCTATGAGTCAAATGTACAAAAAAACTACGGTAATTGTACAGAAAGTTCCGCAACTCTGATTTTAACCAAATTTGGTATGTTGGGTTTTTTGGGGCGCTGATGACGAATCTGAACGAAATTTTAGTCGGAAATGTTTGGTTTCAGAGATCATCATCATTAAAGTTGGCATTTAAACTAACCTTATTTTCACCATTATTCACCCCTCTTTTTGCACACAATTCTTGATTTAAAGCTAAAGTGGCCCACAATATTTGATTTTCACCTTTTAAAACCCCGTGTTTCTATGTTTTTACACCTTTTATCAAATAAATTGGGAAGGGTCCCTTTAAAAACGTTGCAACCGTGCATTCACTGCTCCACCGCCTCCACCATATTCTGCTACGATTAAAAACGATTGAAAGCGAAGCTATGCAATTTAATTCAAAAAAGTGTAAAATACGTAGAAGAATGAGGTTTTAAAAGGTGAAAATCAAATATTGTGTACCACTTTAACTTAAAATCAAGAATTGTATGCCAAAGAAGGGGGAATAAAGTGAAAATGAGGTTAGTTCAAATGCCAACTTTAATGATGGATATCTCGGAAACAAATGTATCCGACTAAAAATTTTTTCAGATCCGTGATCAGCGATACAAACACAGGTGTTTTTACAGGTTAGATGTTTTTGCAAGAAATTTATTGCAATTTATTCTAACATTTTTGCAGTTTGCACGTAACTGGGTTTATCAATTTACTGAAACTTCTAAGTTCAATTCTTTTAAACCGTTTTCTTTGTCTCATGTTGTTCTGGTTATGGGCGATAAAATGATACTTACAGCGAATTCTTTTGGTTAAACTTGGTGCTTTCAATTTAATTAGGTTTTTTTAATCAAAATTTTTACTACAAAATGCAGGGTTTGTTTTTTCTTTTGATAATTCATGAAAGCTTGATGTCTAGGAACTTATTACCGTGGGTATAAAAAGTAGACGGCATATTTAACATACCTTAGGGATAAAGGAGCCGAAGTGGACATTTTGGGGCTTCTTCAGATGTACGGTTACAAAATGCATAAAACAATTACTTTGTGTTGCTATATTACTGTACATCTCATTGGTACGGAAGAGAAGGGAAGTTTATGGTGAAAGTGTAAAGAGTGTACTCGTGAAAATAAAAGTACTTTCCAGCCAAGAAAAAATCCTAGCCTTCTAAAAGCTGTTGTAGCTCTAAATGTTATTTAAGGTTATTATTTAATGTAACGCCTACGCCGCTCATAAGTAGATAATAAAAATTGGTTAACTTTTTTTATGCCGGTATATTATTGTCCTCTATTGTGTGCTTTGAAATCTACGATAAAATGGTGGTGCCCTCTGGATAACATTATTCAGTCGTTAAATGGGTTTAACATCTAAAAATCTGGCACCCACGGTACTTAGTACTTAGCTTTTGTGCTACTAACATGGACTGCCATAAACATAAAAAAAACTAAATATACTAAATGTACTAGATGTAGTACAATTGTACAGCTGAACATCGCAAATTCGCGTTGTTGTTGTCAAGGAAGCCGGCATGATTTAACTGACCAATAAGAAGGCTTCCTTATGCTATGCAAGGTTACAGAAAGACGAAATTCGCTTGCCCTGGTTTGCGTTTTAAATAATATTGCGAAGAATTTACCAAATTGTGCGTTTATTAAGTTTTGCATTTTGTTTTAATTTACGTAAAATGCAACGAAATTCAATCGAGTTGACTGACATGGTTTTGTGTTATGGGGAAGCTAGGCAAAATGCTCGGCAAGCCGAGGAACTATGAAAGAGTTTGTTTATAGTGAACCCATTAACAGTTTAGAACAGTTGCGAAATCGTGTGGAACTAGCGGCTCAGCAAATAAGGAACAATGAAAACATTTTTGCGCGTGTGAGAAACAGTATGCAGCGGAAAATAAATGCATGTTGGAATCAAAATTTAGAACATATTCCGTATTGAAGGTAAATCGACCTTTATTTAAATATTTTTTGTTACAATTTATTTTGATATAAGGCTTTTAATAATTTTTTAAAGTAAATTTATAAAAAAATAGAATATAATAACATTTTACCTTTTTATTCTATTATGTATTTATATCGTTTATTGGGTATAAAATAGGACGTTTGGCAACATCGCAAACAAATAGGTCTACTGTCTGTGTTTATAGTATTTACGTAACCAGGGACGTAGCAGATAGGTGAAAAGAAGGTATTTTTACAAATTGTAAAAAGTTTGAATTAAACAAAAAAGTACTCAGTGTGTCTCTACACTGTCCCAGGAGTCACCCATTTCAATATATTAAAGTATTTCCATAACACCCTGTATTTATAAGGTTGCGACACATCCTCAACTTTTAGGCGGTTCGAGGTCGGAGACTCAAGGAAGGGCACTCCACGGAGAAAAGTTGGCAAGACTGGGTAAAATCAAAGCTGATCAAACCAGTGGCGTCTAGAATTTTCCCCTTTGCATTTTGCATTATTTTGGAAGTGATATTTGTTGAAAGATGTAATTCCAAATATTTTTTATTTAAAGTAAAAGAATTTACAACTTAATAATAATAAAAAAACTGTTGTCTAAATGGTTGTTCTACTAATACAATAAACTGTATATCTCCGGCACTGAACAACATGGCCGAAAAATGGGAGATGTGACGTCATAACACGCCAAAACAATATGACCTAGTGTCGCGACCCTATATAGACCGACTTTGGTACAAAACTTGGCACTTATTTAGATGTTTTTGCGGCAAAGCCCACAGCCAAGCACAATTTTACATTTATGTTCTTGGTGAGATTAAATTATTGAAATTATCTAAATGTATTTTGTGGCCGGTCCTTCACAAAACTTGAAATTTTATGTTTATTACCTTTCCGTCGCGTCTAGGAACTCCGTCCCTGGACAGTTTTTCAAATGAGAATTGTTTAAACGACAGTTCCGGTTAGTTCTAGTTACTTTTTTACTATTTCTCAAAAACTTATCTTCGAAAAATGGTCTTTTGAACAAATGGCTGTTTGAAAAACAATTTGTTCGAATAAATGTCCATTCGGAAAACCATACTTTTAAAAAACCGTCAAAATTTATTAGAGGGCCTTATTTAGAAATATTTAAAAGTAAAAATTAAAATCTAAGCCATTCGCGAATGTTTTTGCAGATTTTTTCGCGAGAGAGCACTTAGGGATGCTTAATAGCTCATAACTCTTTTACGCAAAATATTTGGACTATCAAAATTTATATCAGGGCTTTATTTAGAGGTATTTAATAGTAAAAATTTAAAGTCGAAGCCATTCGCGGATTTATTACAAGTTTTGGCAACTAAAATAAGGAGGTGGCCAGAGTGCATTATTTATTAGTGCCTAACTTTAAAGCGCAAAATTTAGTGACTAATAAAATTTATTAAAAAGTTTTATTTAGAAATGTTTAAAACAAGAAAATTTGAAGAACAGTTCTAGATTCTAAACATTTCACGGTTACAGTCAAAAAGTGTTAGATAGGTGAAAATGGTTAATAAAATCTAACGCAAGCATTTTAACACCGAAAAAATGTACAGGGTATTCCATTAGAAATTTCCAAAAATATATAAATATGTCAAAAATGCGTAACCTTATAAAAAAATAAAAAGAATACCTGCATAAAAAGTTGCTGTAAATTGTATTTCAGAATCAAAAAAATAAAATAAAAATAAAAACAATTAAAAAGGATTAAAGAAAACTCATAAAATTAAGAAACAAGCTGCGCTGTAGCTAATAAACGACACAAGATAGCAGATGGCGGTTTTCACCACTAAGTTTGGCTTAAAATTTAAGCCTTACAAAAGGGGGTCAGTTTTTGTGTAAAGCATACCGAAAAATGAGTTTTCTATTAAAAACGTCGAATTTGACTCACCCTGTATAGTGTGTCACAGGATGGGTGTTACAAGAGGACATGTGTCTATTAAAGCTCCGATTTCGCCGGTAGCAACATTAAATAATTTACTATATAGTGCATTTCTTTAATGTCTTCTTTTTTAAAACGAATCAATTTATAAAGGTCAAATTTTGGGATATAAAATTTATGCATAAAAACTTTATTTTAGAGTAAAATTGTTAAATGGAAATTTCAAGATGGCGGCTGGATGCCATCTTGGGAAAAAATACACGGATAGGGGGTCTTGTGGCACAATATTTTAAAGCTTCTGAAAAGTACTTTATAACCCTAGAAAATAAAATCAATAACCTTATCCAATACAAAATAACGGTACTTTAAAAATTACATAAATACCTGATTTGGATAGCCATATTTCCAAAACTAATTAGGTTACTAAATGTCGTATTTTTTTAAAGCTTTTGTTAAAGATCTTTTCAGTAGTAATGTAATAAACAAGGTGTTTTATGAAAAAAATATATACTTTTTTCTACCCTGTATATTATCACAAGTATCACCATTAAAAAGATGTTAAAAAGCTTTAGGTAACGCCACATTAGGTACATCAAACTTTATTAGTTTTGGAAATAGCCATCCAAATTAGATAATTGGGTAATTTTTAAAGTTCAAAAATAAAGTGGGGAGGGGTGATGTTAAAAAATGCACTGTATACCTAAGTTTGTTTTCTGCAAAAAATATTTTCATGGGGTTTTTTCTCTTTGTTTTTATTTTAATTATGTTTTTATAATTAATTATAGTTCTGTAATAACTTTAATATACCAAAAGTTTGTATGTTATTAATTAAGGGGCAAACTACTTAGTTCTAATGGAAAATTTTTAATTAAGTTACGTAATTTAGCTGAAATTAAAAAAAACTAATTAATATTGAAATAAAATCTTTGCTTCAAGCACTACCTGACGAAGTAGAGGGTTTATAATCAGAATGTTTCTCTAAAAGGTACGGTAAAATTAATTTTGCTAGACAGAAATAATTTTCTATTCCCTTTGGAAAATAAATAATTATTCATGCTGCCTTCAATTTAATGACTTTAAAGGTTTAAAGCAATTGTGTACTGCATAGTTACAAGTAATAGTCCAAGATCCCAGTGCCCCCGCAGACCTAATTTATTTTGTCAGAAATAAAATATATCAAATAATGTAGTACCAGTATATACCATATGTGTATGCATATTTTCAAGCTTAAAAAAAACTACTTACTTTTCCTAAAATCTTAGTGCTGATTTTTATGTATATTTTAAAAAATATCATTAAAAATGCATAATTAATACTCGTCTAATACCAGCCTCATTTCGACGGCCATAATTTATACCAGGCGCTTTAAAACTTTCAAAAAATAATGTAATTTTACTTACAATCTCAGTCCTAATTTTTATATATAATACTAAGAAAACTAATTTAGTAATTATTTTTGTAAGGAGCCAGACCAATCAGAGGGGCCTAACACTTCCCCAGACACACACAAAAGCTTGCTATGTATATGATGATAGTTTTATAAAATTTGTTATTAATAATTTAAATAATAATGTATTCTGTCTTCAGTAATAATAAATAATAATGTTTACATTTATTAATACCAATAATTACCGCATAATTAAAAATATACAGTGTGTCCCAAGATAGGTGTTACAAGATGACAAATGGGCCAAAAATTTTTGAATTTAAAAACGACATATTCGGAAAACTGGTCTTTTAGTCCAAAACTAATTAATACCAAATTTTACTTTAATTGGTATTTTACAGGGCAAGTTAAAACTAAAAATATGAAAAAGTGACAGAATTACACTATTTTTATTTTTAAAAATAAAAAACAATATTGTAAAGAATTTAATTTTAAGTAAAAATTTCGTGTCAAAGCATGAAAGCAAAAAAATGTTTCTGTCAGTTACGTACATTACGCATTACAACTTAAATAATGAGCAAATAGGAGCAAAATTTTAAAGAATATTTTATCATTTTTTTATTGTTTACTCAGTCAAGTTAATGCGTAGTGTAAAAAATTGTCAAACATTTGTTTTTTGCTTTAATTCTTTACCTTTCAATTTTGACATAAAATTTAATTCTTTTCAACATTGACTTATAGAGTTTTGTTCCATTTTTTAAAAATTAAAGTACTTTACTTCTGGGCATTTTGCATATTATTAGTTATAACTCGCCCTGTATAATATCAATACAAGTAAAATTTTGTATTTCTTAGTATTTAACCATGAGACCAATTTTCCTAAAAGCACGTTTAAACAATAAAAAATGTTCCATTAGTCCTCTTGTAACACCTATCCTGAGACACACTGTATATTTTTAATTATGCAGTAATCATTGGTATTAATAAATGTAAACATTGTTCTTCGTTATTACCGAAGACCGAATTGATTATTAATTAAATTATTAATTACAAATTGTATAAAACTATGCACATTCACGATCGCGTTCATATACAAAGCAAGCATTGTGTGTGTCTGGGGAAGTGATAGGCTCTGGTCTGGCTACTTGCAAAAATTACTATTAAGTTAGTTTCCTAAGTATTATATGTATATAAAAATTAGGACTGAGATTGTAAGTGAAGTTGCATTATTTTAAAGCGCCTGATATAAATTATGGCCGCCATGAGTCTGGTATTAGACGAGTATTAATAAGGAATTTTTTATATTATTTTTCAAAATATCCAAAAAGTCAGCACTGGATTTTAGAAAAGTAAGTACTATTTTTAACTACCTTTATATAGCACCTGGTACCTGTATATTGGCCGTTGGCTTAAGCTAGAAAATATGCATACACGCATGGTATATTCTAGACCTTCATTATTTGATATATTTTATTTCTGAGAAAATAAGTTAGGTCCGGGGGCCCTGGGATCTTGCTCGATAATTGCATATTAGCTTTAAAAAGTCAAATAATTAAATGTATTTAATTATTTTAATATTCAATATTATTTTAATTGAAATAAAACAATTGTAAATTAAATTTTAAATTTATCGAATAATATATTGCAGAAATTTAAAGTTAAACTACTTGTTGCAAAATTATTTAGGCTTTATAAGAAAAAAGCAAAATGTTTTTGATTTTCTATATGGTATTTCTGTCTTTACTGTAGGCTGACTTGTCCGATTTTTCAAAACAGGTTTTTGACGCAGCAAATATCTCTAAAAACCGAGGCTTTTTAGCAACAAAATGTTATTTCGAAGTCGGAAGCAATTAGAAATCCGATGAATTCAGTTCTGGTGGGTAAGGTTATCGCACCTTATTCACCGCTAGTTTTATACTTATCAAATTTCTTGTCAAATAGGTTGGACCAAGTTTACCTTAAATAAATTTGATAATGTAAAACAGAAAATTGGATATCAAAGAACTTCAAGGTCGCTTGTCAAATTTGTTGAAGAATTAGAACACGTCCTGTTTTTAGTCAAATATTTAATGCAAAACAATGTTTAACACATTTTTACTTTGTTAGTAAAAATGCCACGCCAATTATCTGAATTAAAAATGCTCAAGTAGTTTGCCAAGCAGAAAAATAAAGAATATGAGTTTTTAATTATATTAAATTTTATTTATTTACATTCCTTAAATTGACGTTTGACGCAAATACTTAACATTTTTGAAAACCTGTTACATGTGATAACCTTCCTCCGTAGTTTTAAAAGCCGGTTTTACATAAAAATAAGGAAGTATTTTTTGTTCTAATTCGTGTACGCCTTTTTTATAAATATTTTTTTAATTGTTAATAGGATAAGTAATAAAATAGTGGTGTTTCCATTTTTAAAAAATGTCCTTTAAGGGTTTTGTCAATGTAACTTATAACTTTTATTTTTGACCACCCTGTAATTAAAATATTCAAAATAATTCTACATTGCTTTAAATTAGGTATAAAATATTGTACATAAATTATGCTTAGAATTTTATAAAAATTAACAAATAAATTATATACAGGGTTACTTATTTAAAATAAGAAAATTAATATTAATTTCCACCAGTATACCCAAAAGTGACTGTAAAAATATTTTTGCCGTATAATTCCTATACTAACCTTGCAGTGCTGCTATATTTTTACTTGCGCCTAGTATTTTTGAAGATATGTTCTGTAGTTTGGCGGATTCATTTAATGGATGGTATTTCTTTGGGTACACGCCAAAATTAAATTAAAAGTTTTAAAAAACCAAAAAAATTTAAACAAGTAAAAAGATAATTAAAAATCGACGTTTCGGTGGCAAATCTGCCACCGTTGTCAAGATAAATGGAAATAAAATAATAAAAATGAAAACTTACTATTATTTAGGTTTTAACATTCAAATTATTTATGTTTTTTCTCGGATATTCTGAAAACTTTGACATTAAATGTCAAAACATGTTTGTTTGGTTATAGTGTCATGGTGACATAGATAACTGGTCGCTGGTGTATTGATTGTTTATTTAAAAAAAAAGTGAATAGTTAGTTAATTTTTAGTCTTCCTGAAGATACTTCAGTATCAAGCAAAGGCAACCAAGTGTTATTTAAATTAACTCAAATTGATGCTACACAATTATCTTTATTTAATAATATATACGCACTTTCTTTGATTTTGCGTTTTTTAGAACAAGTTTCCTTTGCTAAAATGCTCGAAGCATCGCAGTTTATTCTATGATTATCAAATGCGTGTTGGCAGATTTTTGATTTATGAAATTCTGTGTTTTTAATGTATGATCTGTGTTCTTTTATGCGTTTGGCTAATGGTCTACAAGTTTCACCTATATAAAACTTATTGCATTCGCAAGGTATTTTATAAATGACATTTTTGTATTTTCATTTAAGTTGTATGGTTTTGTTCTTGTTAATTGAGATCTGATTGTGTTTTGTGTTTTAAAGATTGTGAGAATATTAAATTTATGCCCTATTCGTTGAATTTTATTTGATAGTCCGGGAATGTATGGTAAAAATAAATTTGTAATAGGTCTATTTTGATTTTGTCTTATAACTGGAGTTTCAAATTCAAGGAAACAATTATTTATAAAATCAAGAGGATAATTATTTTGAATTAAAATATTTTTTAAATAATCTTTTTCAATATTTATATTTTGATTAGAACAAATGACTTTAATTCTATCAAATAGACTTTTTACAACTCCCTTTTAACCATTATTGGGTGATTTGAGTTAAAATTTAAGTATCTATTTGTATGTGTAGGTTTTCTGTAGATTTTGTTTCAAAATTGTTTAAATCTTTTTTAATATTTTTAGTATTTTTAATTAATAATAATTACTGGAAATATGTTTGCCCTGTATACAAATATTTTTAAAAATATATATTTTTATATTTAATTGATGTGTATAAAGATAAGGTTTTTATTGTCACTAAAAAACATTATAAACGTTTTACAAAATTCTGTATAATAGCTATAAAGAATAACTTTAAGAACACTTTATTTTTACTTACTGCTGACAGTTGCCCTTTTTACAATAAGAACTTAAATAGCTTTTCACCTTCAAATTTATTTTACATCAATCTTGATTAACTTGAAATGAAAAGATTTGATATTTGACCTAAATCTTAATTTTAAATTTTTATTCAACATGGTTTCATTTTTAATATTAGATTTTTTAACAACAAAAAATCAATTTATTTTAGGAAATCATTTAAAAAACAATTATAGCGGCCCAATTTAATGACCTTATTAGAACCTTCAGCAAACATATTTTGAGATTGTTTTTGTACCGGATGTCGAGTTATAAATTTACACCCCCATTAACTTTGTTATTTTCTCTCGTACAAAATAAATAATTATATTAGTTTATTGGATTAATTCTGTAGTTTCTAAATAAACAATTATATTTTTAGATCTCTTTAAATATACGGTGTAGGATAAAAAGTATGCTTTTTAAATGGAACTTCCTGTATAATATATCAGTAATAAAAAGATCTTTAAAAGAGTTTTAAAAGCTTACTACAAGCTATGTATCTATTTTCATTAGTTTTGAAAATATGGTCATCCAAATCGAAAGAATAAGTAAAAACTTAAATTATGTAGGTGGATTTTATTATGGCAATAATTTAATTTTTGACCATATTTCCAAAACCATTAAAAATATACTTAAAAATATGCTGTTTTTGTAACGCTTTTAAAATTGTCTTTTAAATGGTCATTTAATATAAAGAATGTTCGATTTTAAAAAAATCATACTTTTTGTTGTACCCTATATATCTTAAGGGAAAAAGAATTCTGATTAAATATACAAAAACTTCAGAATCATCCTAACAAATAGTGTTTTTATTTCTTTTATACGTTAAAAAGTTAAGGGGATGTACAGTTTGCCAACTGAGTCTAGCCAGATGGAAGGAATGCGGAAAAAAACTTAAGTTGCTTTTAAGATGTTGCCAGATTTTCATCCTACTGCTGTGAACCTAGTTTACACTTTTTTAAATATAATATTTTATATTTTATAAAGTACTTGTTTACACCTTGATATTGATTTATTTTTAATTCCCTAAAGATATTTTATTTTATTGCTCTATTTTCTTAGAGGAACCGATTATACTATGCTTTAATATTCATATAGCCCCTAAAATATTTTTACATTTTTAATTTCCGACAACAAGGCCGCCCTACCAAGATAACCACTCAAATAATGTTTACTGATTGGGTACCGCTGGAACGAGCCTCCAAAGAGGTGGAGCTTCGCATCAACATAGACGGCGAATGGTTTGGAATTCATTGTTCTTACCCGGGTTTTTAAATATTTGTTTCTTATTAACAATTTTTAGTATTGTGGTTTTGTGTGGGTATTATAACGTAGAAATTTAATTCAGTATTTTGATTTTGTATCGCATTCAAAAATAATTAAAGTAAGTATGTATGTAACTAAATAATAAATTAAATAAATAATTCCGTTCTTCTTTCAAGCTTAAAGGTGGGTTTCACGCTCATGCAATTTGCGCAAACTGACTTGTGCATACCATTTTGTGCAAATAAATTGGAGCATGTAAACGAAAATCGTTTACTTGACCAAGCAAAAAAGTTTGGCTTGTGTAAAATCTGGATGGTCAGATAATTTGCATGCGGTTGGTGCAAATGTATGAACGTGTAAACGACATACAAATTTAAGACATGCGTAGTGAGTAAATAATGGTTGTATTGGCGTGATTTATTTATCGTTTTCTGTTTGATGGGTCTTTAATATTATTTGTTATTTTTGTGGTAATAATAATATCAGTGCAAGAAAAAGTTTCTTTTGGAATTTATTAAGCTCTATTCTATAATTAAATGAATATGAAAGTAGGTAGTAACACCAGCTCATGCTAACAATTCGTCGTCGTACTTCATCGTTTACTGATAAACACATTTTTGCAAATAGACTTGACTGTAAAAACAAATGTAATAGTTTAGTCTAATTTGCACAAATCAACTTGCGCAAATTGCATGATTGTGAAAACCCACCTTTACGTAGACATTTTCGATAGACTCGATAATGCACAATTATTATTTCCCCTGCCTTCTTGCATCGTCTGGCTCGTTTCACTGGGCGAACTTTAAGTTTATTACGTTTGCAATAAAAATTAAAAAATTATTCTTTAGGTTTACATAGCCATATTTTGAACACTAACTGAGATAGGTAAATAAAATGTTGTATTTTTTAAAGGTCTATTTAATGGTGAAATATTACATAGAGTGTTCCATTAAAAAAATACTTTTGTCGTACCCTGGATATCTTAAGAGATAATAAAAATCTGATTACTAATTCGGAAACGACAGAATTAACCCAACAAAATAATATTTTTAATTTCTTCAATAAAAAATTTAAAAAAGTTTGGGGGGAGTAAATTTATAACTTGACACGCGGTACATACAGAAATTGATACATAATTAAGTTGAAACAAATTACTGTGATTTAGGTAAATTATTAATGTTTATATCTGGAACCTCATATATTTCGACAACAATATAAAGTGCGTTTCTAAAGTGTGGAACCCCTAGCTTTTAAATGTTTCGGTATTTTTTTAATAAAAATTTGACGACTATAGTAAGACAACATAAAGCAAATGGTAGGCAAGAAATGACATATATACATTTTAAAATCAGAGCTGAGCGCCGTTTAAAAAAAATAAATGGAAAGTAAGGTCTTGTGGAATATCATTTAAAAACTTCTGACGAGTACTTTAAAACTTTAGGATATAGAGTCATTAAATTTGGGTACCTACTACAAAATGGCGGTACAAACATTATCTAAATACCCAATTTAGGTGCCATTTTTCCAAAATTCATAAAGTTAGATATACTTAATGTAGTATTTTCTTAAAATCCTTTTAAATATCTTTTTAATGATGATATAATATACAAGGCGCGTCATTAAAAAATATATAGTATAGTTTAGTTTGTACTACCCTGTATATTATCACTAATATTACCATTTAAAAAATCTTTATAAAAGATTTAAAAAAATACCACATTAGGTATACCTAATTTTCTTGGTTTCGAAAATATGACAATCAAAATCTGGTATTCGGGTGATTAATAAAGCACCGCCATTTTGTAGGAGTTAAAAATATTAACTTCATGTCCCAAGTTTATAAAATACTTTACCAGAGCTTTAAAATAATTTGCCACAAGCCCCTCTATTAATTTTTTTTCAAGATGGCGCCCAACTCTTAGTTTATTATTTTGTTTGTCATTTCCTGCTAAAAATGCTATATTATTACTTATTTCGATAGTGTATGACATTGACATGACACCTTACATGTCATTTGTATTTAAATTATTGTGACGTTGACATTTTGAAATAATACTACTTGACGTCACTTGGGCAAATATACCATATGGAACTATCTTCTTGGGACCATGAGACCGGTGGACCATCAAAACTAACTTTGCATGTTTTTAAAACCAACTTAACTTATTTGACTAACTAAATTTAGTACGGGCATATCCCTAGGGATAGCCCGTACGGGAGCTTAACTAAAACTTTAACTTTATGCTTGACTTTACTAACTACTTCTTCTCTGATAAACAATCCCCCAACTTCTTTTCTCTCTTCTTTAAATATTAAATTTTCCAATGTTTGTTTTGCATTTCTAGGCGACCCAGCTTGTTTAATGTTTTTATTTTATTATTATAAGAGTAACCTAGAAAATTGTTTGATTTATACTTTTAAAACCTTGACACCTCACGTATATTTTTATGTACCAAATTTCCCAATGTTAAGTAACCCAATTAAAATTTAAATTTCCCAAAAATGTATATTTTTAAAATTCCCAAAATGTTTACTTTTTTATACTAGGTGTTCACATAATTTTTAAATTTTCCTATAAGGTATTTAGGGGAAGAACGGAGTCGACTTGAATCTTATCTAATCTAACCGTGGGGACAGGAGGTGGGTCTGTGTAAATATCAAGTAATTTTTCTTTCGCCAGAAACAGGAATAAGTTAACGAGATTTAAACAGGTCTGATGACGACGTGGCATTTTTACTATTAAATAGATCTCTACACGGTGGCTCGACTTTGCCGGCACTGTTTGAAAGCCGCTTTTAAACGCGCCGCAAGGGAGTGCATTAACTATTCTTTTAGTTGTTAAACTCTGGTAGTAATGTCAAAAAAAGATTATGTGAGATGAAATTACATTTAGAATGTTATATATTATCGAAACAAAATACAATATATCTGTAGTGCCGTTTGAAATTCGAATATAGCAGTCATTTCCTATGAGAGAATACAACAGGGATGGCGAACCATTACGTATTAACGTGCCATTTTGCTAGAGAAATGTGTTATGACGGCATTGACGTGCCAGTAACTTATTTTGACTTGCCGTGCTGTGCTATGAGGTCATTATCGTGCCATTAATGGCACGCGTGCCATTGGTTCGCGGTCCGTGGAATACAAGTAAATAGATTAGATCAACCAATTTACATGTATGGCAAATATCGTTATACTAAATTTAATTTGTCCTTGATAATGGGTTAAAAGGTATAAGGAGCACCACCTGCATGACCCTGTATACCTAATTATAATGTATAAATCTCGTAAATCCAGATTTGATTGAAATCGAGATTTTTGCACCTACACACTAACTTGACAATAATCTAACGTTACTCGAAAACCTCATATATTTAGTTATAATATTATAACTATTAAGTAACAATTAATTAAATATATTAATATGCCAAATAATAGGCTAAATAAAAGTTTTTATTTTGGAAGATACAAGGTTTTCAAATTAGGGTAACCATATTTTTTATATTCTTATTAGTCTTCTAAATATCGTCAAAGGTACGAATACTTTAAATTTAATTTAGAATTATTTTTACTCAACTAGAATTTTGGCCTTTTAAACTTTATATTATTAAATATCCGAGTTGAAAAGAGAATTAAATTTTCCTTTTTAATACATAAGCAGAAAAGCTTTTATAACTTTAGGAATGTTTTGAGAAAATTATGTAGGGTAAGGCGAAATACTAAATCTCCAAGATGAAAACGAGACGTGTCATACTGTAAAATTATAAAGTTTTAATCTTAGCAAATAATTTTGACTGAAGGTTATGGTAACTTACTGTAATTTTAACATCTGACATGACAGTTTCGATCTAGGTTTTATTACTATACAGGATGTTACAGAATTTTTGGGTCAATTCTTCATCTTAAAATATAAAGAAAGGTTTAAATAAAGCAAAATCGGTATCGCCCGTCTCGGCTCAATATGTGCGCAATGCTGCCATAACGTGGGTAAACGATCCCATTTCCTAGCATAGCGCCCGCATCGCACACAGCATCGCGATTGGTTTGCGAAGCATGTCGGCTGGCAAATCAGGGGGTAATTATTACTCTGCCAACTAAAGTTAAGTCTGCGCGTCGCTTGGCAGGGGCATAATTTTCAATTGCTAGTCGAAATACTTTGCGACCATTTGCGATGCTGTGTGCGATGCGGGCACGAAGCTAAAAAGGGGTACGTTTTACCCCACAGGTTTTACCTACGGTCCGGCAGAATTGTATATGCGTAATTAAGTGGGGCACCGCGCATGTCTTCAGTACGCCCGGTAGTAGGGTCGGCAGAGCTGCCACTATTATCTTATTTTAGATGAATAAAGAAAAGTTGTTAACCATGGCGGATGAGCTTTTAATTAAATGTGTGCTTGTAAAATAGTTATTTTTGTACCAAGGGCGAAAAATAGCACTTTTACACCCGCGGCTAAAGTTGTTGCCCGAGCTCCGCGAGGAAAACAATCAGCTGTGGGCGAAAAAGTGCTTTACGCCAGAAGGTGCAAACAATATTTTTGTACGACTGAAATTAATATACAAGTATTTTCTGTAGTTAGGAGCTTTCCCTTCCCAGCTTTTAATGTTTTAAATTGTTATCAGTAAACTTTTTAACATATGTTTAATTAAATTAATTCTTGTTTTACCAAAAAAAGGGGGCAATATTTAATTTTATTATTGTTTTATTAATTTATAAATGCGGGCATTTTTGATACTTTTTGCCCTAGGGCGTAAAAGTACAATTTTTCGCCCTCCAAAGGGGCGTGAAATTGTATTTGTCGCACGAAAAATAATTTTTACGTTTTTTGACCTAAAAATAAAATTATTTTATAAAGTGGTATATAAAAATATGTTAAAGGAAAGTAACATTTTTTTAAAATGTGCTAAAAACCAAACTTGATGATGGTATCTCAAAACCAAACGTTAAAATTAAAATCTGAATGCAGGGATGCATTGTCCCTAAAATGTTGTTTAAATACTGTATTTACAGATTCTAAAAATAATCAAAAATAAAAAAGTCAGCACTCTTTCAAAAATTAACATTTTTAGTGTTTTTAAATATCTCAAAAACCAAAGAAGATACAGCGGCAATCAAAACGGCATTAAATTTATAAATCTCTTATAGGTTTTAATATACCAATACACTTCCTACCAATTTTGGACATACCGTATATGCAGTGCCGTAGATAATTAGTCATTTCATAAAGTTATTAACTTATTTAAATATTTTTTAATGTTATAAAAACTGGCCAAGTCAAATCTAACCTACTTTAATATCACATACATATTTGGAGTTTGTACAGAACTCGGCACCTATTAAGATCTTCATTCTTTTTGCGGCAAAGCCCACAGTCAAATATAATTTTAGTATTGAACTTGGCTTACTTTTTTCACATTTAGTATGTTTTTAATGGGATATCATTACTTTTTGTAAAAAAAAGAAACTAGATATGTATTTAGATTTATTATTTATTCTTGCGTGTCCGCCTGTATAGTTTTCTTTTTATGTTATTGTCTACATACTCTTAAACGTTATAAATAGCAGTGGGCACTGTCCATTCATTATCTGCCACCTTTTTAACACGCTGTCTGTTTCTGCTTAAATAAGCCAGGTCCAGGCGATATACCGATCTGGCACCGTCGACGAGACACACCGTTTTTTGTGCGGGGATACCACTTATTTTTTGACTTAATTTTTATTTGCATTTTTCTTTTATATAGAAAATATAATATTATTGGGATAGTTTCTAATATCATTTTGTAACGGTTCAAAGGCTACAATTAAAAAAACCTTTTTTGTATGGGGATTCCTTCTAACCTCCCATATTTTGTATCTTTTTTATTTTAAGGTTTTTTACGTTTTTACACAATTACCAAGTCGGATTTCAAATTTTATCTATCTAGGATATTTGGAAGTGGGTTAGGTTTTTGATCTATAAATGTCAGTCAGTCAGTGGAAAATTGACGGTTTTGGACCTTCATACCTTTATAACCTTTTAAGCTAGCTTTATGAAACTTGAGCTTTTAGTTATTTCTATGAATGTCTAGATTAAAATTTGAAAAACAAATTGGCTCCCTTGGTTATCACAGCCTTGTCAGATACAACAGGTGGTTGTTTATTTGTTTATACATATATTCCTACAGTACTGGTTTTTACTAATTTGCAACTCTTTAATTCTCAATTCAGGTAGTAAATAAATACGAAATTATTAATGGTCAGTTTGGTTTCATAATTGCAATTACCACTCATCCGCCTGTACTTTACATGCGATTACAGCTAAGGCTTCATTTTCCCTAATTAATGTCATACGTGACGAACGTGACTATCATTAAATTAGACTAGATAGAGAAACCTGGGAGAATTAGGATATAGAGAATCTGAAATTCACGATTTACTTTACATAAATAAAACTTCCAAACTCTACAGGGAATGATGTTAAAAAAATCCCACCAAAAACATACATGTAAATAAGCTAACCCAAGATCATAAATAAAATTATGCTTGGCTGTGGGCTTCGCCGCAAAAAGAATGAAGATCTAAATGAGTGCCAAATTCTGTACAAAATCCAAATATGTATTTACAGGAAAAAAATAACAAATAACATTATTAACAAGTATAAAACTATTTTTTGTTTTGTTTTATTGTATACACATAACAATTCCTGTTATTTAAAAATGTTATATCTTGAATTAGGTTAGATTTGACAGTTTTCATTACATTAGTTATTTAATAAAGTGAATAATTTTATAAAATAACTGATTTATTATACAAAATTTAAAAACCTTTTTTTTAATTTTTAAGACCCCGTAGTTCAAAAACTAAGACGTTTGGGACATATGTTTATGTGAAGTTTTTTCTTATTTTTTGTTTGGATGACCATATTTCTAAAACTAATGAAGATAAATATATTAAATATGGAATTTTTTAAGCTCTTTAAAAGATCTTTTAATAGTGAAATAATATATAGGGTGTTTCATTTAAAAAATCATACTTTTTGTTGTATCCTTTATATCTCAGGAGATAATAAAAATCTGATTACTAATTCGGAAACTATAGAATTAACCCAACAAACTATATTTTTTAATTATTTTGTACGATTAAAAATTTAAAAAAAGTGAGTTGTAAATTTGTACTTGACACCTGGTACTTTATGTTACGTTACAAATTAATAATGCCGTAAAACGCCTTTACCTGAAACATTTTAAATGTTGTTTAGTTTGTTTAAATTTTAATTCACAACTCGTAAACTTCAAGGAAAAAGAAAATGAAAATTTTAATTACAATTCTGACTTGTGCTAAATTATATTGCAGACAAACATTCGTGGGCTATTGTTAATGTAGTACAATAACAGAAATTTTCATTTTGCGTTTGTAAGCATACATATTAATTAAACATAATCGTTAGTAGTAATTATAACTACTAAATTGCTGCCTTTAAAATATATGCTTTTAAACAAAATAACAGGAAAATTACAAAATTTTCCATAAAATTAATTTATTACGTTCTAAGAGAGGTATTTCGCTTTTATAGTGTGTAAACTGCAAAAAATATTAATTAAGAGCAAACTTTATTCTTTGGTTATAAAGTGTATAAAGTATGTCCTAAAAGTTTTGGCGCACAATATTTATCGTTTTTTTTTAATGAAGAAATTTATTTAAACACTAACTAGTTACCATAAATTACAACTTAATACTTAACTAAACTATACTATCGAATTATGTGGAGTGGCCCATTCTGTATTGCCTAGCCAGTCTCCTCGTTGACATTCCAATCTGGTTTTTGCTCTTCTCACCAATCTCTCTGACCTCTGTGTGGTAAATGCACGTGGTCTTCCACTTTTGGGAGATTCAGACATGGTATTCCCTGCTCGCACTCCGCTATTGTTCTATAAGTGGTTCTGCGTGAAATGTTTTCATTTTGGAATATTCGACAGATTTCAGCTTTGGGTATCCGCCCAACTAACTTGTAGATACTTCTTCTTATTTCTAATTTACACGACATCTTAAAGCGAAAACTTTAAAGATAAATAAATCTCCACTGACAGTAAATAAAGTAAATAAACTTTTGTTTTAAAAGACAACTTGATATTATTTTGTGTTTTGTTAAAATTAAAGACAATGAGTTTTGTGCCAAAACTTTAGGACATACGTTATTATGGCAACTTTGCGAAATTTCATTTTAAAATTAAAACATCAATTAATGAGCTCAAAACACATAAAGAAACTATTAAGTTTAATACATTTATGAAAAGCTCTCATCAACTGTAATTTAACAAATAAAAAATATACAGGATGTTCCATCAGAAAAATCATATTTTAGACTTATATCCTGAAAAAAAATTTCAAGTAAATCTAACTACACCACTGGATTCTACGTAAAAATATCTACTATTTCAGTTTTTACTTTTGTTGCAAGTTACAAAACAACTCAAATACCAGGGGGGCTAAAATGGAGAAAATAAAAATTCGCCATGTATGTCAAAAATAAAAGGGACCATAAAAAATAGTTCTTTATATGAGAAAACTCTGAATGAATTTTAAATGTATTAGGTTAAACCAAATCAATTACCGGAAAAATTGTCGAAACGAAATTGTGGTAACCATGGTTTTAAGTTATTTTTCAATAAGACAGCACATAAATAGTTATTTACATTACAAAATGCGAAAGTTTACTTTACTTGAAAGGCCTTTCGCATCGTGTAATGTATTATATTTTTCTGCTACTGTTCTATGTATCGCATAATTTAATAATCATTAACATCATGTTTTAATAGAAATATCAGAGATTTTGAAATTTTACCTGTTAAAAATTAATCCATAGTAACACATTTATTGTTGACATTGTTTGTCATGAGCACTTGTCAGATATTGAATTATTGTTAATTTAGTATAAATCCATTCCCATTTTAAAATGTTAAATGATTATGAAAATGGCATCCAAAAGGCAGCTGACCTTGCGTGTGCCTCACTTCTGTCAGACAAATCTAAAGAGAGGTACCATCAAAAATATAAATCGTTTTCTGAATGGCTTGCTACAAAAAATGTGGGGCGGATTGACGAGAATGTGATGTTGGCGTATTTTCAAGAAAGATCTGAGTCTTTATCACCACCAACCCTCTGGTCTGTATATTCCATGCTCAAGTTAACAATTTCCGTAAACAAAATCAAGATATTTTGGAGTTCAAGAAACTAGTTGCTTTTATTAAAAGGAAAAACGATGGTTATGAGGCAAAAAAGTCAAAAAATTTAAAAAAGAAGAAATCATAAAGTTTTTACTTAACGCGCCTGATCAAAGTTGATGGATATTTTGGACTTAAAAAGGCATGGAGGTTGGAAGTCTTCTTCTGTTGCGGAGGGATATATTGCTGAATCCTATAGTAATAAGGTGGAAATTTCAAAGAAGATTTTACACGAAATTTCTACCAATATTTCCTCTAATGAAGTAACAGTAAAAAATATGAATATTAACGTAGTTAAAGGTGATAACGATACCCCAACAACAAATTTAAAAACTGTTAATTCAAGTATTATTCCTCCAATTTCTTTTGCTATATGCTCAAATTGCACAAATACTTTTAATGTCAATACCTAACCTAGTTTTTTAAAATATTTTGTCATAAATTAGTTACTTTTTATAAATAAATCCTAATATTTCCCACAAGCATATTTTCTTTTTTTTTTACTCTTACTTTTTTGTCCAGGCGCACGGTGGTGAGGTCATATGAGATCATGCGGCCAAAATGCAAAAACTATTAATTTTGTTTTTAGATTCAGAAATCTAATGTAAAATAAGTTTGCTAAGAAAAAATGGGGTGTAGGGGGTGGGTCAGGGATGTAAAGGGGGTAAATTCATAACTTTGAAACCAAAGCAGATACGAACATGCGGTTTTCAGATTTTGATTTTATCTATGGTCACAATACAATTATTACTGAAAAAAAAATGGGGTTGGGGCTGGTTGAGCCGTGTAAAGGGGTATTTTTACAACTTTAAAACCAAAAAAGATACGAACATAGGATTAAGGTTTTCACAATATTTTTTATAATACTTTATTGACCATCAATATTATGTATTAACAATATCGTGAAAATACAATATGTATTATGAAAAATATGAGGGGTGTAACAATAAATTAATATCATTTGAATAGGCAAATTCGGGCAGCTACAATTAAACATTTATGAATGACGGTGAGTTTAAGTTTATTTTTAGTGCAAAATCTAATTTTCGGCAAACTTCGCACAATATTTATTTTCTTGTAGAAAGTGGAAAATTTTAATTAAAAAAAATGTACGTTTTATTTGGCAAATTGATTTTATTCAACTTAAAGAAAGATATTTTAGAAAACCAAATATTACTACTAAATAAAAAAAACATTGTATTACCTTAAAAAATACATTAAGAATAAATTATACAGCAGCAATTGGAAAAAATACTTTAACTTCATTGATATTTTACTCACTATATTAAAATATTTACTTACCTTGAAAAAACTTATGATATTGGAATTATTTTTTTTTCATCAGTAATATTTTGATGGTATCAATTATATAATATTTATTATAGTAAATGTGATTAAAAAATAATGACATGAAATATTTCATATATACTTAATTTTGTTTTAATGAATTATGACCACGAAATTACATTAGAGCTCGCCACTGTGAGGCGCTGAAAATATTACTTTCGTAGCTAGCAACGCTTAGCAACCAGGTAACACGAAGGTTCTCTTTCGTTATCATTCGCGTTGCTAGGACCACAAAGTTTTCTTATTTATACAGTAGTAGAAAAAATAATTTTGCGATTGAGGCAAAATGTCCGAAGTAATGGAAAATACCCATCTCCCCCAAGATATTTTAGTGAATGCTGCTAAAGCTGAGCATGCCAGAACAAACTAGGCGGATTTACGGGAATTTCATTTTGAGGACTCGCTGACTAAACACTGTGTGGACCGTGTGGGCGAAATAATCGTTTTGATATTTTAATTTCAGTTTAAAAATTAAACGTTTTACTTTAAAAATTTAAGTATGTTTGTATTTTCGTAATAAATGCTTAAATGCTTAAATGAAGATAATTTATTGTTTACTTATTGGTAAATTTGTAGGCCATGGGGCTTTATTTTTTTTTTTTTTTAATAACGCGCTAGGGCAATATTTTGTATTTAACTGACTTTGACATAATATTATTATTTGTCAAATAATATACCAGTCGGACATTAATATTTTAACGTCTAAATTAAAAATTTAAACATTTTCATTTGGTTTAATATATGTCACAATACACGACCTGCCCTAATTTGGATATGACGTTAGGTAATGTGACAAAACATTCACCTCCTCTGTAAAAAAATGTATCACATTCTTTTTAGCAATATCATTGACTTTTTGATACTTCGGACACCACGTATAACATATTGATTGATTGACAATTTTAGATACTTTATCATATTAAATAGTAACCATGGTTACATGATGAACTGTTGCGCTGGCGTTTTTGTAAATAGAAACTTTATAAACCGAAATAGCGCAATCGAGCCGGAACATAATGACAAAAGAGAGTTTAAAACTTGTTAAATTTGTGCCTAATTCGCAAATTCGCTTTTCCCTTTAAGCCTTAATAAGTTGAAGTTTAGCACAGCTTAAATGAGTTTAGGTCGCACGTTGAGATTAAAATTAAATGATTAATAGTTTAGTTTTAAACCGAGATAATTATGCCAATTATTTTTTTATTTCCCACCATTATTTAATTTTGTTTTATAAAGATATACACCGCAAACAGAATTGTGTTTTCTTTTATAAACCCAATAGAGTCATTTTTAAAAACAAAAAAATATATTTATGTTTTCTTTTCTGCGATAATGTTGAAAATTTAGGTTGTACTTTGTATATTTAAAAGTAATTTTTAATTCAAAACATCTTTTCCGTATATATATAAAATTTGCAATATTAGCAAAAATACAGGTACTTTACTCTTGAGAGAAAATAAGCTTTTTGGCCAAACCTCGTAGATGACTGACACAATTTAATATCTAATAATTGTATTTAAGGTTTGAGACCATGCAGAACTTTTTATGAAGAATACTTTTTTCCATGAAATCAATAATAAAAAGTTTCCTATATAACGCCAACTGACGTAGACACACTGTATACCTCAATAAGATTCATTTTACCAAAGAATTGTCTTCTTTTTTTGATAATAAATAAAACAAATATCTTTTTAAAACAATGAAAACTTAATCTTTCTTATAAAAGATTTTCCTATAAAATAAACACTGATTATTAACTTTCTTTATTTATTTTTAAATATGTTGTGAAAACGCTGATGCTTTTCTTTATTTAATTTGCTTCTAATTTAAAAGTATTTGTTTCAATGTCTAAAGATTTAAAAAGCTATTTTGTTTATCAATAGTGTTTTTACCAATTAAGGGGTTCAGTGGAAAAGTGGTACAAATAAAATTTTGTTAAAATAAGAGATATATGCAGGAATATTTTATTTATACAGGGTGTCCGGTAAGTATATGTCTAAAATTTAGGAGCGTGTAAAAGACTTTAAAATAACACTTGTCTGGTGGTCCTCGATATTACTTTTTCAATCCGTAAGTTTTAAGTGGACCGGTATATTTCAATAAAATTTTAGTATGTCATATAAGCAATAAAAACTCACAAATTCGTGCAATAAACTGTGTTAGACGGCGTTTAGAAAGACACGAACGAACTTGCCACTACACTTGTGGACTCGTGAGAGGTTGATGAAAAAAGTGATCTTTTTCGAAAACGGTTGATTTTTTGAAATTAATGTGGAGTACCTTTTTTGTTATATAAAGGTCCAGTCTATCTAAATTTTTGAGTTTTATATGAAAAAACTGAGATGTGTCAACATTTTGGGCGCACGAGTTTAGTGGCGAGTCCGTACCAGTGTTTTGGTGTCCCTGTTAGTGTCATTTATTTGCTGAGAAATGTCCAAGTAGATCGACTATTACCCATAAAATAAACAGAGGTCTAAGCGTGTTTTGTCTACATATGCAGACCCCCCTCCTCTGGACTCTAGTATTACTATAGTGCGCGTCAATGTGTTTAACTTTTAAGTTTTCTTTAAAAAAACAAATTTAATATAAATTTAATAGGCTTTAAAACCAACAAAGTTACTTTCAAAACTTATTAAATAACGAAAAGTAAAACTTTTCTCGAGATTCCCTAATAGTCCCTGGGCCAGTAATGAAAAACAAGTCTACCACGAATATTCATACCGCCATATAAGAGGCGCGTTAACCCAGCCTGTTAATGTCAAATGTTTCGGGTGTGGGACTGGGCAAAGGCGTAACTTTTTTGTCGGACAATGTTCTACATGCAATTTTTAAACATTTTGCCAAAAATCGTAAGTCACTAAACCATAAGGCCCATTGATTTGTTTTGGGTATCGTATTGGGCAGGTTTCGTAGCTGTAACCCTTACGATTTTTGGCATAATGTTTAGAAATTGCATGTAGAACATTGTCTGACAAAAAAGTAACGCGTTTGTCCAGTCCAACATCCGAAATATTTGACATTGACAGGCTGGATTATAGCGCCGCTTCCATATATGGCGGTATTAGTATTCGTGATAGACTCGTAAAGGTATTTTTATTGTTAACATTTATTAACAATAAAAACCAGTCCCAATACTTACCCGAAATAAAACAAATTATGAACTATAAAAAATGTCAATAATTGGTCCAAACCAAAAAGTATAAAAACAACACAAAATCCTATAATCGTTATACCCACTAAACACTTTAAAAAGCTTTAATAAAACACCTTTTAGTACCTCTAAAAGTCACAAAACTTAAGAGAAAATTCAAAGTCCATTACTGGATGACAAATATCAATCAGATGACTCTAGGGACTTTGGTTTTGTCAAAAACAGTCATTTGTGTCAATTTTCTGTCAATTTCTGGTTAGCCACCCGAAAAATGGTACGTTGGACAAACTATACCAGCTTTTGTAAAAGATAATCCTACCCCTGTTTGTCGTCACGTCTATATAAACAGCGATGCGCGACGCCATGATAAAATGTATGCTTTAGCGGTTATTGAAAACTTTAATTTAAAATGGTATTTTTCCATCAAGCCATTATTTTATGCAAAGATAAATTTTTTATTTAATTTTTTTTGGAAATATCATATATAGTCTCTGGGCCAGTAATGAAATGGACTTTATGATAAAAAAACCTTTTTTGGGGGGGTTCATTTTAAACAGTCTACCACGAATATTTATACCGCTATATATAGAAGCGGCGCTTTAACCTAGCCCGTCAATGTCAAATGTTTTCGGGTGTTGGACTGGGCAAACGCGTTACTTTTTTGTCGAACAATTATACATGCAATTTTTAAAAAATTGCCAAAAATGGTAAGGGTTACAGTTATAAAAGCTTAAGGCTCAAACACATATATTTTGGCACAACATTTAAAAATTGCATGTAAAACATTGTGGTAAACTTGTCTGACAAAAAAGTGACGCGTTCGCCCAGTCCTACACTAGAACCATTTAACATTGACAGGCTGGGTTGAAGGCACCTCCTAAAAAGGGTTTAAGCATCAGCATTAGCACTGCACATGATCAACTGTATATTTTTAAAAGTTTTAAAAAATCGTTTAAAAAGACCGGCACTCTACAAGTTTTTTAAAACTGGAAAAAATAATACTCATATTTTGCTAAAACAAAACAAAAATCCAACAGTTTTATTCAACAGCCAGATGGTTTTCAATCCCGAGAGAAGCAATCTTTCAAAAAATATTTAGAGAGATATTTATATTTTTAGGTTTTTAGACTTTCTACAAGGAATATACATAAAAAGGTACATAAATGGCGGAGATAAAACAAAAGATGAGCCAGGGACTAGATAAACGACCATGAATAATATAAAAGTGTTGCGGAAAATGATATACTTAGTCTGAAGAAATGGCATTTTATTTATTTTACCAAAAAGAAAAGTAATAAATATAAAATAAACGATAACGTCTGGATGACTGCTGATCTTGCAAATTTACTTTTATACGTGTCTGGAAAGAAGGCGAAGTTGAGTAGTATTCGAATACTCGGTATTATGAATAGCATTCAGAATACATTTGGCCGGTATTCGAATACTAATCGAATAGATCTATTTGTTTGGAATTTGGTATTTAACCGAACACTTTTCTGGCCAGTATTCGGTATTTTGGGTTCTGAATATCGTTTTTAATTATTTTAGTATTCAAGTCCTGGTATTTAAATACCGGTATTTGAATACTGATATTCGAATACTAATATTTAAATACCGGTTATTTAAATCTTGTTATTTAAATAGCAGTATTTGAATCCTGGTATTGAAATCGTAATTTTAAATACTAACTGTTTTATAATGCTTATTTACATTGCGTTTTTTTACGCATCTTAAGCGGGTTAAAATATAATCGCGGTGGTTTTGCCGTTCACGGAGTTACATTTAGTCATTATACAGGGTGATTCAATAATCGATCACGAAACTTAAGGGGTAATTCTACTTGACAAAATAAGGGTAAATCTATTTTTTTTAAATATCATTCGTTTTCGAGTTACAAGCCGTCAAAGTTTTTTATTTTGGATTTTCGCCATATTGCATTTATTTTTTAACCAATCCAGTTGATATTCGGCATACAAATCGAGCTTTGCAGATCCTAAAATTTTAAGACACAAGTAATTTTTAAATACCGCCAGAGGGCACTTTATCTACTTATAACTTAAAATTTATTTACAACATAACTTTTATTTTGACATATATCGCATAGCTAGGGGCGCCATTTTATAGACAATCAAAAACCTAAAAATAAGGTACTTCTTATTAAAGTCGATAAACCTCACCGTTTAGGCAACAATAGACATCAAAGTTTTCATCAATTTTAATCAAATTACCTACATACATACAGGGTGTCCAGAAACTCATCTGACAAGCTTTACGGGGCGATTCTACAACATAAAATAAGAAAAAAACTTCATATAAACATACGTTCTAAACGTCTTAGTTTTTGAACTACGGTGTGTTAAATATTTAAAAAAAACTTTTAGAAACGTCTTAGTTTTTGAACTAGGGTGTGTGTTAAATATTAATAAAAAATATTTTTTTTTTATTTTTAACTCCCCTAGTTCAAAAACTAAGACGATTAGGACATATGTTTATATAAAGTTTTTTCCAATTTTTTGTTGTAGAATCGTTTGGTTAAGTTTGTCGGTTGAGTTACTGGACATCCTGTATGTATGTAGGTAATTTGATTGAAATTGAAGAGAACTTTGATGTTTATTAATACCTAAACGGTGAGGTTTATCGACTTTAATAAAGAGTATCTTATTTTTTAAGTTTTTGATTCTCAATAAAATGGCGCCCCCAGCTTTGCGATATCTGTCGAAATAAAAAGTTATGATGTAAATAAATTTTAAGTTTTAGGTAAAGTACCCTCTCACGGTATTTAAAAAAGTACTTTTGTTTTAAAATTTTAGAATCTGCAAAGCTCGATTTGTGTGCTAAATATCAACTGGATTGGTTAAAAATAAATGCAATATGCCAAAAAAAAGAACTTTGACGGCTTGTAACCCGAAAACGAATGACATTTTGAAAAAAAATTATATAAAGCTCTATCCTTATTTTGTCAAGTAAAATCACCTCCTTAAGTTTCGTGATCGATTTTTGAATCACCCTGTATATATCTATCTCCATTTTACACAAAATAAATGTTTAATGTGTATAATAATAGTAGGGGAACCCAAGAGGGGGTTTGGGGATTTACTACAGCGCGGCAGATTAATATATAGAGGAGGACATCTTGTACCCGGTTAAAGACCTTCACCAAAAAAAACCTTTTTTGCTCTTCAAAATTTTCCATCAGAATTCATGAATACCCAATTCTGATATTCATGAATACTAAGTACTCGAATATTTTTTACTTGGTATTCAAATATATTCAGAGTTCGAATACTTTTCTTTACGGTATTCGTATTCGAATATCTAATATCAGTATTCGACCGGACTTTGGAAGGTCGTAGAGGAATTTTAATTTGTGCCTAAAAAAACAACTGTACCAGTCAGTGGCGTAGGTTGCTCCCACTGATCTCGATAGATTGCTAATGTTATAACCTGCGCGAAACAAAAGTTACATTTCATGGGCGAAAAAACCGGTTTGTACGCAAGCCAGTTGAGGGTAAACGCACCCGGACCCAAACAAACTATTCGCATTGTAGGAAAGAATTTATTGAGCGCGTCCTGGTTTTCTGTTCGAAGTACGGTAGCTAACGAGCGTTACGGTCAGACCGCGGACGAAGGGTACGGTGTGCCGGTGTTTGTATTTTGCCACGGCTTTTAAGTGCGCATGTTCGTCCAACCACTGCGCGCGGTCGTAAAAATCCGAAAAATGCTTCTTGCCACTGCGTATCTAAATGTAGGTTATCTATGGTAGCTCCTCAGTAATAAGAAAAATAAATTGATCGGCATTAAATAATTAGATCCTTATAAAGGGATAATTAAGAAATGTACATGGATTTTTGCAACCAACATATAGGACTTATAAAACAAACTATTTTTTTAGTAAAGATTTTTGCAGTTTGGACAAAAACTAATAATATACTACCTGCAATTTGTCTAATACCATAAATTTCAATGATGCGTGGACATACAAATTTTTGATTTTAGGATATGATTATATGGTCAGTTTGAAATCTCTTGGTTTTTGTCCACAATTCTAAAAAAATAAAAATTGCAATTATACAGGGTGCGTCAAAAATTTTGAGTTTTTTTACTTTAAAAATAGCCTTGACCATAATTTCTTAGGCATCCCTGTAACAATACCCTTGTTTATCCTATTTGGATCTTAAACTATTAGTCTAACAACATAATACAAGCAATATTGGTTAATTGAAAATGTAGTTGAGCTAATAAATATCATGTAAAGGTACGGCATCCTCGATCAATAAAGTAAACAGATAGTGTTCCTTAGGGAGAAATCGTGATACCATTATGAATGGATACGATTTATATCTTAATTGATCTTTAAGAAGATTTACGTGGTTTACTGCAGTAGACCCAACCATTAAGCAAAATCTGTTTTTAGTTGAGCTTACGTGGGAGACATGTTTTTGGTAGAATCTCTATTGATAAACGTGTATTACAGGTATAAACAAAATATTATTTGGCTTTTCTCCAGAATAAAATTAAAAGTTTATTTAACATTTTAAGAAAATTAAAACTTTTATACATTATGAAGAACTATTCTGCTCTTACACAAGATAATAAAAGTTATTATTACTTTAAAAGAAATAAAATAATAAAATTTTTAATATTAAGTTACTTACAATACAAAGGTTTCAATCTAAAAAAATTAATGTATATATGTGTATTACAGGTATTCAGACATTTTTCCACAAAAAAGTCCATGATATTTGTTAAACAAAGATAACTTTTAAAAATCGCAAACGATTTTTTTCACTTAATACACATATACAGTGACCTGTCTGAACTTCTTTTGGCAATCACCTCTGCTTATCAAGTAACCTAAAATTAAATAATAACATCCAAGTTCATGGGGAAGATAATTAATAAAAATTAAATTAAAATATTAAAGAATAAGGTTAGTTGGCTCGATATCCAAAAAAGTTATTTGAAAAAGTTTTTAAGAATTTAATTTTAGACCAATATGCAAATTTTTTAAGAGCAGTGTTTTTAAACCAATAAAATACATTTTTATACGGTTTAAGTATAAGTATAACCCAGCAAACACTATTTGCCGGCAATGTAAATTTTTCATATTGGCATTGATGGTAAAGCATTGGCAATTGGTGGCAATATTATGCCAACATCTAATACGCATTAAAAAGTTAACCCTAAATAAACACTTAATTGCCAATAAATTTTACATGTAGGCGAATTGCCGGCAAGCATACAAAAATGGCGGCATACCAATCCTGATTAAATAAAGCACGCGTTTTTGTTGCAGGCAAATAAATATTGGATTTTTGAAGGCAAACCTTCAACACATATTCATACTTTTTAAACCATATTATTAACATTGGTATTTAACTAACATTAAAGTAATTTTTTGATCTGTTTTATTTATAATGGCAGCTAAACAACATTATTTTATGTTTTTTACATAATTTAAAGGAAATGGCCTTTTCATGACATTTTATTGTTAAAAATCATGCAAATAAAAATTAGGTCAAACAAAATGTTTATTATGTATTTTGGAGCGAATAAAAATAAAATGATGGTAAAATTAGCTACGTTAATTTCGACCGAAGGTGACCGCTTTGTGCATTTGTTTTCTACGTGGTTTTCTAGCTTTTTAGTTTCTTTTTAAAGAAAAGAGTTTTTTAATAGACATAATTAAATGTATTCATTACCTAATAAGTGTGTGTTGTGTGATTAATTGGTGATGGCTAGTCGAGAAGGCAAGATATTCAAGTAGACTGTTAGGAGCTGTAAACATTTTGTTTAAAATTTTATTAAAAGTTTTAAAGAACATGTTAATAAAAATATTATATATATTTAATAGTTTTTTGACATACCGATAGATGGCGTAATGGACAATAAACTACTACGTTTCTGCAATATCTTCGCTTTTTATCGTCTAAACCGTACCCATTAGACAAAATAATTCGAGAGCGGTCTGCGGTATGTGATCTCACTTAGCTTTGAAAGAAATATCTTCGGCTAGAGTAAAAATCTGCATCTCCAAGTTGGACAGTGTTCCGAGAGATGGTACTTTGCTTTGCAAGGAAATTGCATGCAGTAAGGAGTTTTTTCCTATGTTAATTTTCAAATAAAATATCGCATCATTTTAGCTTTTAAAAAAAGTATATGCGACAATTTTGGCCAATAAGACGTCATCTTGCTGCTTGGGAGTATCTGCATTTGCCCACTTTCGTGTCTTTTGTTATCTTTTGCCAATAACTTATTAATTATGGATGCCATCATCTTAAACGCATTTTTTTGCCAATAACTTATTAATGACGGATGCCATCACTTTATCTGCAACACGTGGCCTAATAACGGCCAATTGCCCACTTTCGCGTCTTTTTGATACCTTTTGCCAATGTCTTGCCATTAAAGAGTGTTGGCAATGCCAGTAAATTAACTGTACAACGCCGGCAAAAAATGTTATATGGGAAGTTTTTCTTAATTTATAGTGGCCAAACTATAAACCTAGTTAACCTTTTTCAGTTTTCGGACCCCAGAAAATCAAGCACAATTTTAAGGAACTCCTTGATTAAAAACACAATTAAATTAGGATGAATTATTAAAGTACCTACCGGTGCGTGCTTAATCGCTGACATTTATTTATTAATTTAAATGTCCATAGATACGACCGCCGTCCCCATAACACATGCTCACGGACCCCCGGGGTTCCGGGGACCATAGGTTAAGAGACGCTGGTATAGTGGGTTAATTTAATTAATTATACAGCGTGTCCCTAAATGGATCAAAAAATTGCTATAATTTTTTAAAATTTTAAAAATTTCTCATTGCTTTATTTATAAAATACCGTTATGTAGAGTCGAAATAATTGGTATATACAAAGTGTTTCAAAAGAAATTTTTATATTTTAAAAATCAATAAAAATAAAATAAACCGTTTATAAAAAATATTTATTAATAAAATACATTCCTTGGGATTTTATTTTATAAAAGTAATGCCTTCCAAATGTTTTTCCTGGCGTTCGCGATATTCGTTCAATTCAACAATAAAATTTCTTATGACGGAATGGCAGGTAGGCTCCGAGATGGCTTCTATTTCGTGGCGAATATTTTGTTTTAATTACACCAGGGAAGTTGGTTTATTAACGTAGACTTTAGGATTTAAGAAAACCCCACAGAAAACAGTCCATATAAGTCAAACTCAGCACTGCGTGGGGCCAAGTTATGTCACCTCTTCTCGAGAATAATTTGCCCCGACAATTTTCACGGACTCGTGGACAGAGACGCACTGGTTAGTTCTGGTTAGTGTGTGACGTTGCTTCATCCTGCTGGAACCATGTTCTTTAGTTACAGCCAGAAAAATTATGCAGTTCAGGCAACAAAATCTCATTGAACGTTCTCTCTGAATTCACTGTACGAGTACATCCACGTCCCCTTTCATCTGCAAAAAGTACGGACAGATTATTTCTCGCGATGACGTCGCAGCTCATACGGTCGTCTGGATTTTGGTTTATTTAGTGTTAAACTGATCTTCTTAAACTTGTTCATCAAAGTCAATTTTTCTTGCTAACCGTATTCGTCTCACTGGTTTAAACCGTATTTTAAAATAAAATATAAATACAAGAATCAAGAAAATGTATGTTTTTAAACCGTTGCGATCACAGCCCAATAAACTTTTAGGTTATGATTATGATTTTTATTTTTATGATTAATATGTACATTTGTTTACACCAAATATAACAAGTTGATGATTTTTATTTTTATGATTAATATGTACATTTGTTTACACAAATATAACAAGTGTTCACTTGCCATGTACAGCCACGTAAAAGTTTACGAAAAATGACCGAAAGTATGCATACTGCCGCCCGACAAAGATAACTATATTGTTTTTAAACCATTATCCGGGATGTATTCAAACACGGTTAAATACGCGACGTACATGACGTCACCGTTTAGCAAAGAAAATGTAATGTTTTTAAAATGAACCGTATTAACAACAAAAAAATGGCTCTAATTTCGAATGAGAGAAATGCTTAATGCATCATTTAAGTGGCAAAAACCTCGAACTAACGTCGCAGAATTGCCGTTCTTGTATAATTTGCGTAAGCAAAACCCGCGGTTTGCTTCTGCAAAACGCTTCATAGCAACTAAATTCCCAAGAGCCAGGCTACCGATTGACATCCAAGGAGCGCGGGGTGCTCCTTGGATGCGGTGCGCGTTCATACAGGAATCTAAACAAATATAAAATTTCTTGTGAGACACCCTGTACTTACCTATACTGCTTTCAACGGAAAAATACACCGTATGTAAATATGCTTATAATATACACATACGGTGTGTTTCCGATGGACGGCAGTTATAGGGTGTGTCAAAACTTTTAAGGTTATGTTTAAAATTTAAAAGGAGCGCTCGATCCCATTTAAGCCTATGTTCGCTAAATTTTTGTGACGTAATCTTCTTCGTAATCGTACTGGAAGGTTTTTCGAGGTTTTGGTGTTATTTTTGCGTTTTAGTCATTGGACTTTTATCAGCGGCGAATCTCCCATTAGGCTGAGTAGGCTGAACCTTAGGGGCCCCCAAAGAAGGGGACCCCGCAGGGGCCCCAATGTGAAATGCACCCTGCACCGTACTAATGCACTCTTGCGCTAAGAAATAAGGAGAATAAAAAATAATTGCAGTATTTTAAAATATAAACCAGATATAAAATATCTGTAAACTGTAATTTAGTACTATACCACTTACTTCCCTGTAAAATACAGCTCCTCACACCGCGTCGCCGTTATTCTTCTTTGGCGTATGTCGCATCATATCATAGTAGAGATTGAACTTAAGCGTAAGCATAGAGTAAATACTTTATGGCGTAAGGTGTGCGAAGATGTAGGTTGGCAGCAATGGCAGCTGCGCGGAATAGCGGTGTCGTAATAGGTGAACTCTCAGATATCGGGGAATTACCGAATCCCGACGAAATTCATGTAGTTAATTTTGTATTATTTGCAAGCGACATTTAAGTTGGTGTTGGTACATAATTCTGGTATTTTAGTAAACCATCAATTAACAAAATCATAGACTAGATAAACATTAACTAGTTACTCGTAAAGACTGTTTAAAATAGTAATTTTTGAACTTTCGACTGAACTTTTGTGTTAGGAATGTATCATCTTCTGTGTTAGAAAAATTATATATTTTTTATTTTTATATATATTTTATATATCCTATCAATTGAATCTGACATCACTAGGTCCATTTCTTATGACGATACAATTTGCGAATACGTAGCAGTTAAGAGCAGAAGAGAAAAGTTTTTTTAATTTGTCATTTGCATATAATTACCTATATAGTATAATTTTGTTTAAATATTTACATCCGTCGTTTTATTTATTTTTAAAAAAATAGCCTATTTTAGAAATTTAGAAAACTTATCCTCTTGGGAGCTTTGTAGGGGGACCTCAAAAATGTAGTCAGCCTGGGGCCCCAAAAACCACGATCCGCCACTGACTTTTATATATGTTTAGTTTTTACTGTTTATAGTTAAATTAAGTAGTTATTAGTACTGCAGTTACAGAGAATTTTTAAACCTGTAAACAGGGGTCACTGACCTTTGATTATTTTTTACAGGAATTTACGTTTAAATCGTTATTAAGGGTAAGATACAATTTTTTTATGTTTTTTTAGTGATTTTATTTTTATGGTATGCAAGTATCAGTTTATTTTGTCAAATAAAAATATATTATGGCAAAAAGGTGTCGTCACAAACATAACCTATATTTTCGGACAAATATAAAAATCGAACACTCCTTATTACAAAGTTTATCTTCCTTGGCCTTGACTATGATTTTTTCGGTAACCCTGTGGCAGTACCATTGTTTAAATACATTATTTGGTATAAAAGAGTTTTTATCTGGTAAACAAATGGGTGCAGGTCGCTTCCTATTAGGGTCCTAGACTATAACACGGCAAGAGAGAATAAACTAATAAATATTCTATAAAGCTTACTGTCAATAAATTTTACCGATAGTGTTTCCCAGAAATTTATCTTACGCAGAGATTTAGTTTACGTCTTAACAACAAGGATTTAGGGATTTTCAGATATCTATTTATCTAATATAAATAATTTTATATTATTAGCTACTGACAAAACCTTGGCTGAACAGATTATATAATATAGTTGAATAATACAATTTTTAGGTAGATAAACGTCACAAAAATACTTTTTCACGACCGTTAAAAAAAATGCAGTTTTTTAACCGTTAACATGAAGTTAAAGTACTCTATTCTAGTACACTACTTGAAATGTGAAAAAAGTAACTTTTTTAACACTTTAAAGTTTTTTACACTTTGAATTAGTGTCTTGTTTCAATGCCTAATACCATAAACTTAAATATCAATTTATGCAATGTAACAGTAAACGCGACATCAACTAAACCAAACGGTCAAGTTACCTTTTATTTCATCATTATTTTTTTAGTTCATATGTCACTAGTTTTAAAATTTGTTTGCAAATAAATTTAATAGAAATTATTGAAAATTAATAGTAATTATTCATTTGGATGACAAAGAAATTTATAAGTTTAGATAAATAAAACATGAATAAAATGGTATTTTGGGATATTTGTATACGGTCATGGAAAAATTATAGTATGTAACACATGCATAATGTGTCTTTTTTTACTTATGGGATTGCCGCACTCGTCTAACGGATCGTGCTGTCAAACTCCCCATTCGTAAAAAAGTCACTTTATGCACTTGTTACATAAATTACTATTATTATAGGGCATAAGCTATAAGTACTACTATCACATTATACGGGGTGCTTTTAAAAGGTCTGTACAAAATGCTACCACAAATTTCTTGAACCAGAATACAACGATTAGATCCACGCATTTTTACCTTGGTCGAAAAGGTTAATCGTTTGTTAGATACAGATTATTGTACTGAACAATAAACTACTTTAATTTACTAAAACACTTAAATGCAAATATATTAAAAACGGTTGCTCAGAGCGATTTTCAGATAGTATAATTTTTTTGGTAGAAAGCATAAAAGAGTTTTCTGGATTACATACATTCATGTTTACCGATATATATATATATATATATATATAATAATAATAATAATAATAATAATAATAATTTATTTGTTTCCAAAAACTGTACAAAAAATACAAAATACTCTCACAAGAAGTGTAGAACGTGTCACATATTAAAATTTAAAAAAACTTAAGCCTAAAATATTTAAAGACAATGTTTAATAAAGTAAAAATAAAATAAAATAATATTTAAGAATTCATACAGTCAAGAATATCACAGGAATGTTGAAAAAACTCTCTCACCTCATAAAATGGGTTTTTAATAGGAATGCTTTAATTTTTTTATAAGTATTTTTCTGGCAGCAGTCTAGCTTCAGTCGGTACTTTTATTCCAGATTTTGAAGAGAATATATATATATATATATATATATATAATATATATATATATATATATATATATATATATATCTATATATATATATATATATATATATATATATATCTATATATATATATATATGCATATATATATATATATATATATATGTATATATATATATCTACTATATCATCATATATGTTCACAAGAATATTTTACTACCTTTAAAGACAGTTAAAGAAAACGTCCTGCTTTTCTATGCTATCACCACGACTCTCTCCCCAGACCGGTTTCGCCTGCCTTACAGGAACTCCTCAGTGAGGCTGTATCGAGTCGTGGTGAATAGTTATCGCATTCAGTAAATACGAGCATCAATTGATGCTCGTATTTACTGAATGCGATTTCAGTAGGGCATCAACGGCGGGATTTAATATCCTACCGCTGGACAACGAAACTTGTCTAATAAGTGGACGCTGGTTTCCTATGCTATTCACCACGACTCGATACAGCCTCACTGAGGAGTTCCTGTAAGGCAGGCGAAACCGGTCTGGGGAGAGAGTCGTGGTGGATAGCATAGAAAAGCAGGACGTTTTTCTTTTAACTGTCTTTAAAGGGAGTAAAATATTTTGTATTATACACCAAGACAGTAGGGAATTTTTCCTTTTTGCTTAGCCACCCCGCTACAATTGATGCTCGTATTTACTGAATGCGATTTCAGTAGGGCATCAACGGCAGGATTCAATATCCTACCGCTGGACAACAGAAACTTGTCTAATAAGTGGACGCTGGTTTCCTATGCTATTCACCACGACTCGATACAGCCTCACTGAGGAGTTCCTGTAAGGCAGGCGAAACCGGTCTGGGGAGAGAGTCGTGGTGGATAGCATAGAAAAGCAGGACGTTTTCTTTTAACTGTCTTTAAAGGGGTAAAATATTTTGTATTATACACCAAGACAGTGAGGAATTTTTAAAGAGTATAGGGAAATGTGCCTATCTTGCAAAATAAACAAAAAAAAAACGATTTTGTTTAATATAAGTTAATTTTAGATATTTACTATAATACTATTACAAAACGTTTCTAATCGCTTAAAAATTACTTCTATATTACTCACGCGGCAACGCCCTAGAATATCAAAAGTTTCTTCCCAATCCTGGAAGAGCGAGAATTTTGCCCGCTTTATTTGGCTCAAGTAAAATACGTATCATTTACGCAGAAATAATTACGGAAAGTGGGCACAAATTTATGTGTTGGCAGAAGTCACTAGGGCAAACGGTAGTGTCTTGTAAATTTTTTGTAGCAATATTAATAACGTGCCGGAACAAAGAAATTTATTTTATTAAAAATTTGATTTTTTTAACCTTTAAAAGCATTTGTAATATGTCTTTATTTAACATTACTCGATAGCTTAAATACATTGCTTATTTTGTTTTTAAGGAACAACATAAAGATATTTTTTGTTTGCGATATCTTCCCAATAGTTGAGTTTTAACCCCATGTTTATAAAGCAAACTACCCTTTATTCCGAACAAGGAATCACCTTCTAAAATTTTTAGCATAATCAAAGTATTAATAGTATAAGAAAAATGAGTAATTGTTTACCTGTAAATGTAAAGTGTGATATATCGTTGGATTTCGAATTAAAATACGAGTTTATTTAGTTTAAAATCAAGTATTTTGCCTATTTAAAAAACAAAGTTGATGGTGGTGGCTCAAAGACAAAACGTCGGATCTTAAATTTAGTGACATCACTTTATTTAACAGAAAAAGTGGCAATGACAATGTGTCATTTGTTTTAAAATATCTCTTCAAATACACCCAGAAAAGAATAAAAACCATTTTGCAGAATTTCGGTTTTTTCGGATAATTCCAAAACAGCAGCAAATTTTTAAATTTTCAAAACGGAATATTGATAAGCATAAAAATACGCAACTTTGCCCCAATTTAACCAACCCTGTATCTCTTACCGTTTCCGAGATCCTAATGGTGTTCCTCCCTTTACTTAACTTATTTTACTGAAGAGTTATAAATAAACATTTAATTTGGTTAAAATTGGTAATGTAATAGTTACTGGGAAAACAAGATCAGCTAATAAATATTCAGTTGATTTAAGGCAGCATCAATAAAGTAAACTGATCCTCTCTCCATATATAGAGCCATCGTTATCATGAGTAGGCATAATTTATGCCTCAATTATTCCTTACAAGGATTTACGTCGATATATAACGTTGTTTCTGGAATATTTAATTGCTTTTTAACATTGTAACATTAGAGAGGTTTATCCAATATTTAGGATGTAAAACTCTTACTTAAAATTGTTTTTTTACTTTTAAATTAAAAATTATTAGTTGTTTAAAAACCTAGTCCATAAAGCTAATTTATATACAGTGTGTCTTCAAAAGTTTTTACTAAATGAACTTTTTAATTATCTAGATAGGCGGCAGCGTTTCAAGTCCAGGTCAAACAAAGGAACTGGCTACATGGTCGAATGTAAAATTACACGAACCATTTTTTGCCACTTTTGACCCCTCCATAACTAAAAACCCGAGAAAAAGCAATAACGAGAAGCGACATTAATGTCGGCCCCTTTGAAGTTTTGGGGTCTGATTTTCATAACCTCGAATTTGACACTGTTGAAGTAAATACAACTTATTTTCCGGCGAAGTTGTTTACTTCGACGCTTAATATACTTGATTTTTTTTTAAATTTCTACATATAAATTATTTATGATTTCTTTTTCTATTTGCTACGAAATATTGTGCTTCATGGTATAGGAGTCTAAGTGAATGCATCATAGATAACGCCAAATGTATTTTTCTTAAAGCAAGTACAATAAGAGGCTAAGGGGAAGCCTAAAAATTTACTACAGACTTCACGGATATAGGGTTTACAAGAGCACAAATGCCCAAAAAATAATAATATTTTGACAAAAAGTCATTTTTGAGAGGAGATTTGTGCAGGGTGCGCAAAAGCTTAACATTATCATTGGTATTAAGAAATGACCTAGAATTTCCGTAAATTTAAAATTTTATTTAGACTAAAGTTAAAGAAAATTGTGAGGTTATGTGGTTTTTCAATCTTAATGCTTTAAAAAAAACATTTAATTTTTAACGTTTATTCATTTTTGAAGCTAAATTTGAAGAACAGTGTCGAACACAGAAACGAATTTTCAAAAGGCTTACCTAAATTTCTGAAGAATATTTTTCTAGATTAAAATTAAATTATGACCTATAGGCACAAACTCATAAACATATTTGAGCTAATACTTATACTAAATTTAAGTTTTTTGAATAAACCAAACTTTAAGTTGAGGAAAATTGTACGGTTATGTGGTTTTTAAATTTTGACGCTTTGAAGAAATCATTTAATTTTTAACGTTTATAAATTATTGAAGCTAAGTTTTAAGTACAGTATCGAATACAAGATCAAATTTCCAAAGGGCTTCAATTTCTCAGGAGCATTTTTTAAAATTAAAATTATATTACGACCTACCTCCATAAAATCATGAAAATATTGAGGCTAAAGTTAAAACTAATAACTAAAACCAAATTTAATTTTTTCTTCATAAACCAAGCTTTTTAGTCATCTATTCCTTTAGGGAAATCAATAACAACAAACGTTTCTTGATTTCATTTCAAACATAATGTGGCATTCTGTTGTATATGAGTAATTATTAGACGATCATGTTTCTACATACCAAAAATGGTCCCTGGGAAAAGAAAAAAGACTTATTCCTTCTTCTCAAAATTTCTTTACAACTACGCTCTCAAACTAATTTCCAAAATTAGCACATCAGCTCGCTAACTAAAGTGGAAAGGGAAAACAGCTGATATGTTTGACGGAAACACAACGTGGTTCGCGCATGCTCTATAGATAAACTATTTTGGCGGGAGGCCTAGCTGTCGCTTCTCGTTATGTTTCTTCTCGGCTAAAAACCTATTTAACGTAAACACATGAAACTACGTTATATCCATAAGGACAACTGGAAGCCCACGTTTAAGAAAATGCTAAACAATAAACAAAAGAAAACTACCCAGCGGAATCACAATAAAAAATCTTAAACTTAAATACCTGCCTTTCTTTACAAAAGTATTGATTTCTATCTAAAACATATGTAACTGTGAAAAGAATGAGACAAGTTCAATACTAAAATTATGCCTTGCTGTGAGCTTCGCCGCAAAAAGAATGGAGATGAGTGCCAAGTTCTGTACAAAATCCAAATATGTATTTATAGGAACAAAATAACATTATGAACAAGTATGAAACTCTATTTTTTTGATTTTATTGGATACCTATAACAATTGCTGTTATTTAAAAATGTGAGATCTTAAAGTGGGTTTAACAGGCTTTTCCAGTTTTTATCAGAATTTAAAAAATATTTCAGTAAGTTGAATTGCTTTATTAAATGACTGGGTGTTATGTGGATATACAGGGTGATTCAAAAATCGATCACGAAACTTAAGGGGATGATTCTACTTGACAAAATAAGGGTAGAGCTTAATATAAATTTTTTTTCAAAATGTTATTCGTTTTTAAGTTACAAGCCGTCTAAGTTCAATTTTGATTTTAGTTTTTTCGTCATACTGCATTTATTTTTTAAACAATCCAGTTGATATTTGGCACATAAATCGAGCTTTGCAGATTCTAATATTTTGACGACAAAAGTACTTTTTTAAATACCGCCAGAGGGCACTTTACCTTAAACTTAAAATTTATTTACATCCTAACTATTTTATTTTGACAGATACCGCAAAGCTGGTCGAGTTGTGTCGGTTGAGTTACTGGACTCCCTGTAGGTATGTAGGTAATTTGATTGAAATTGATGAAAGCTTTGTTGCATATTGGTGCCTAAACGGTGAGGTTTATCGACTTTAATAAAGAGTACCTTTCTTTAGGTTTTTGATTGTCTATAAAATGGCGCCCCCAGCTTTGCGATATCTGTCAAAATAAAAAAGTTATGTTGTAAATAAATTTTAAGTAAAGGTAAATGCCTCTGGCGGTATTTTAAAAAAAGTACTTACCTATGTCTCAAAAATTTTAGAATCTTCAAAGCTCTATTTGTGTGCCAAATATCAACTGGATTGGTTAAAAAATAAATAGAATATGGCGAAAAAACCAAAATAAAAATTGAAACTTGACGGCTTGTAACTCGGAAACGAATGACATTTAAAAAAAATGTATATGAAGCTCTACCCTTGTTTTGTGAAGTAGAATCACCCCGTAAGTTTAGTGATCGATTTTGAATCACCCTGTACCTACGTCGCAAATTTTATTTTGATATTTTTAAAAATTTGAAAAATGTAAGGCCTAGCAACACCAGGTATTACATTTTCTCGGAAACTCGATTTTAAAATACTAAAGTATGTTTTTTAGATTATTTTAATCTACCCATGAACCAATTTATTCCAGCAGAAAAAAAGCTTCTTAATATTAGGGATATTAATAACAAAACAATAGGTCAGATAATCAGTCATTGCTGCAATAACATTTTTGAGGCTCGTTCAAGATATCAGTTCATGTCTGGCAGCCTTGTTAAAGACAAATTTTGTGATTAGACTGTTATTTGAAAATAATTGCGATCGGAAGCATTTAAACCTATGTTGTAAAAAAAATGTTTATCTCTAAGTACTTTAACTTTTAATATTTTTTATAACCCATATAAAAAAATAATTTTATAATAAAGAATTAAATATTAATTTATTTCTCTTTAATTTTTATTATATTGTTTCAAAAGTATATTAGAGAATAATACATAAAAGTTTAAATTCCTTAAGATATTTAATACATATCTTTTCACTGATAACCTGAGAAATTGCTATTATTTACTCCATTTTCTCTCCCTAGGTAAATATTGATAATAAAAAAAACCTAGGTTAATAATGGGAACAAATCTCATATCAAAATTTGACACAAAAGTAACAAAATAAGACGAACTGATTTCTCAGCATGCTAATTTAAATTATTTAGTAAAAAAATCACCTTTGGTAATTATTCTTTTATTAGATAGGTATTTGACCATGCTGAAAACTAATTTTTATTTATTTACTGTGGTTGTTTTATTTTTTTCTTTTATTTCAATTTTTGTAGCTTATTTTTCTGCCTAGCAAGCTATACTTCCAATTCCAACAGAAAAAAAACGTCACAAAACAATAGTAACAAAATAACCCGAACTGATTTATCAAAAAGAAATGTGCCATTTTACGCCAAAGGCACTTTAAGGTAAAATAAAATACCGGTTTCGTGGAAAACGAAAACAGATAATATAATAAGAATTTAGGAAGCGACACCACAGTTTGATGGAAAATTGCCCTCGAGAAGGATTGATTAAGGAAATCTAAATCGGGCGTATTGATTACCTTTCCTTTTATTTTAGTGGAAGAAAAATATATGAAGTGGATCATGGAAAAGCTGTCGTTTTTCCGCCAATTTAACGTCAGTTATTATTATAACCATTCTTGCGTGCTACAAGGACTTACTAAGATATATTATACAGCTTGTCCAGTAAATTTACCCACAAACTATGATAGCTGATTCTACAATAAAAAATAAGAAAAAAAAACTCTATAAACATATATCCTAAACGTCTTAAGGGCAATTCCATTACTGAGACAGCACTAGGCAACTTATCGCATGCCACATTAAATTTTATTATTTTATAATTGATATAATAGTAATAAAATTAAATAATATGATTTAGTATTGTTTATTTAATTTTTATTATTGTTAAACTTTTTATTAATAACTTAATATCCTATTAAATTACTTACTAAATTATTAAAATTTAATGTGGCATGCGATATTATGTCGACTAGTGTTGCCTCAGGAAAGTTTTTGGCATACAAAAACAGTTTGTCCACAAGGGGTTTAAAGTTAATCTTAAATAAATAATAGTTTAAAAAAACTAAATAAACACGCTTTTGTATGCAACCGAACTAAAAATTAGAAAATAATTTTTCATTACAAAGAGTTTGTCACTTCAGAGTAAAAGCGTAGGGTGCATTTTACTATTTTTCATAACTTTTCCCTCATAGATATTTGCAAATAGAATAATTATAACATTTAATATATAAAGCACCGCTTTTATTCTGAAGTGACAAACTCTTTGTAATGAAAAATTATTTTCTAATTTTTAGTTCGGTTGCATATAAAAGCGTGTTTTTTAGTTTTTAAACTATTATTTATTTTCATTTTTAGTTCGATATATCAATTAGCTTTTTAAAAATAAATGCTCCAGTTTATTCACTAAAAAATTCCTTCGCCATTTTGTCAAGAGACACAAAGGACCTGTAAAGGAATTTATTTATCCTGGCGGTCCTAATCAGGATAACGGGATACTGTTTTGAAATTATTGCATTGTCATCGGTCCTTGATACGTGTGCAAAGTTTCAAAGAAATTGAATCGCTGGAAGTTGGTAAAAATTAGGCTCAAGATTCCGTTACATAGATAGATAGATAGTTACAACCCAAGCTAATAAAAGCGTGTTAAAAAAAGGGCGCCACTACATTTTCCTAAAATTATTATTTTTTTAATTCCCACTAGGTTTGAAACAAATCTGATTTCTTGACTCTTTTAGTTGACATGCACTTTTCGCGTAAATAAAGAAAAACCATTTCTTGGCATGGTCATTTCGTATGACTAATATCAAAGTCACACTTTCTTGCTAAACGCATTCGTTGGGGTAGTTTAAACTGTATTCGAAAATGGCAATGTATATATTCATCAATCAAGAAAATGTAGGTTTTCAAACCGTTGCGCCCAACAAACTTTTAGGTTATAATCATGATTTTAATTTTTTAGGTTTAATATGTACTTTAGTTTACACCGGATATAAAAAATTTTCACTTGCCATTTACATTCATGTTAAAAGTTTACTAAAAATTACCAAAACAAAGTTTTTAATGAGTTTAATGCATATGTCCACCCGACAAGGATAACTATATTGTTTTTAAACCATTGTCCGAGATGTATTCAAACACGGTTTAATACGTGACGTATATGACGTCACTGTTAAGCAAGAAAATGTACTGTTTTTAATATGTTTTGAACCGTATTAACAACAAAAAATGGCTCAAATTATAAGGTAAATAAATAATAGTTTAAAAAACTAAAAAACACGCTTTTATATGCAACCGAACTAAAAATTAGAAAATAATTTTTCATTACAAAGAGTTGGTCACTTCAGAGTAAAAGCGTGGGGTGCATTTTACTATTTTTTCATAACTTTTCCCTCATAGATATTTGCAAATAGAATAATTATAACATTTAATATATTAAGCACCCCACGCTTTTATTCTGAAGTGACAAACTCTTTGTAATGAAAAATAATTTTCTAATTTTTAGTTCGGTTGCATATAAAAGCGTGTTTTTTTAGTTTTTTTAAACTATTATTTATTTTTCATTTTTAGTTCGATATGCATGTATGTATGTATGTATGTAAAAATGCTCCAGTTTATTCACTAAAAATTCCTTCGCCATTTTGTCAAGAGACACAGAGGATCTGTAAAGGAATTTATTTATCCTAGCGGTCCTAATCAGGATAACGGGATACTGTTTTTAAATTATTGCATTGTCATCGGTCCTTGATACGTGTGCAAAGTTTTAAAGAAATTGAATCGCTGGAAGTTGGTAAAAATTAGGCTCAAAGATTCCGTTACATAGATAGATAGATAGTTACAACCCAAGCTAATAAAAGCGTGTTAAAAATGACTCAAATTATAAGGTAAAAAATTACCATTATTTATTCTTTTATTAGTGACCGTGTCAAGAAATGGTTTCTATTTATTAACTGTACTTGTTTTATTTTTTTTATTTTAATTTTTGGAGCTTATTTTTTTTGCCCACTATGTTATACTTATTCCAACAAAACAAAAACATCTTAAGGATGTAGACAACAAAACAACAGTGACGAAATAAATCGAAATGATTTCTCAAAAAACAAAAATGCAGTTTTGCGCCGAGGGCATTCTAATCTTATTTAGAAACCTGTTTTGTGGAAAACGAAAACAGATAATTTGATAGGAATTTAATAAGCGACACCACAGTTCGATGGAAAATGGGCCTAGGGAAATCTAAATCGGGCCTATATTAGCTTTCCTTTTATTTAAGTGAAAGAAAAAAGATATGAAGTAGATCATGAAAAAGCTGTCGTTTTTTCTCAATTTAACGTCATTTATTATAATAACCAGTCTTGCGTGCTACGAAGACTCGGTAAGATATGAGATACTGGATTGAGAAATCCAGCAATTTTTGGTAGTCCCTAATAATTTATGTAAATGAAAAAAAATATTTAAATGTATTTTTGTAATAACGAATAAAACAATAAAGCAAAGTTTTTCTATAGTATTCAACTATTAGTACTTTGTTCTTTATAAAACAAGCACAGCATAGTAAGAACGGTAGATAGATAGATAAGCATTTATTAATTCCAAATAACAAATAGTTACATATAAAACCGAAAAGGGTGTGGAACCATGTCATACAATAATGTGATAATATATTATCTTAATTACTACACCTACCTAGTAACTTTTTATCTTCATCATCAAAAAATTCACTTAGTGTGTAAAATGATTTTGTTAACAGATATTTCTTAATACACTTTTTAGTTCACTCTCTGAGAGTAGCCTAACTGATTCAGGAAATGAATTTAAAAAATTTATTACTGAAAATTTGACATTTTTCTGAATGTATGAAAAATTGCACTCATCATAGTAGAGCTTGCCTCCCTTATCTCGAGTGTCATGATTAGTTATGATCATGACTAAGGTGACACTCGGCAAACAAATCCAAGTTACCCCTTACAAACATGACAGAATCCAAAATGTAAAGATTTATAACAGTTAAGATTTTTTTGTCAACAAATACTTCTCGACAGCTCTCTGTTTGTTTCATTCCATAGATATTTCTAACACAACGCTTCTGCAGCACTATAACTCTGTCAATTCTTGAAGAATTTCCCCAAAATACCAACCCATACTTAAGCCGACTCTGTATATATGCATAGTATGCTGTAATAGCAGCATCCACACCAACATTCTTAGCAATAACTCTCAAAGCATAGGCAAATCTGGCAACCCCCAAAGCAACCTCCTCGATATGAGCTTCCCAGTCCAGTCTACAATCCAAGTTTACACCCAGAAACCGAACCGTATCAGACGACACCAACTCCTGCCCACGATAGTTAGTTCTTATTGTATTTTTTGTTTTGTTTCCAAACTGAACTATTTGTGTTTTTGTTATATTTAATAGCAAATCATTTTCAGCAGAATATTCGTTAAGTTGATCCAAAGAATTAGTAATATTTGTCAACAAAAGCTCATCATTTGCTTCACTAAATATTAAAGTGGTGTCATCTGCATATAGCACCACATGATCAGGTGATATTCCCGGCAATTCGTTGGTGTATAAAATGTATAAGAGTGGTCCTAGGACAGATGCCTGAGGAACTCCCTTTTAAGGAATACCTTATTGGATTTTAAAAGATTACCAACCTCATCACGCTCAACAACTTGCTGGGATCTATCAGTCAAATATGATTTTATTAGTTGCAGAGCCATGCCTCTGATACCATATAAATCCAATTTTCCACACAATATTTTATGGTTCACACTATCGATAATGTTTGAAATATCTATTACTACCCTAGTATTAAGTATGGTTACGAAGTGGGGTATCCGGACCCTTCTTAGCATTTGTGAAAAATAACACCATCTGACAACCGGATAAAAGGTAGATTTTGTCTTTGCATAGGCAGTAAAAATTTGATAATAATTTATTGAAAATTTTTTGTTTCCTTATGATTTAATCAACTGTTTAAAATGCGCATGTTAATGTGTATATACTTGTTTTTTTTTACCATAAGTATTTGGTAAATTTCAAAAACAAAAATAAAAAATCATATAAAAAAATAAAGATCATTTTATAACATTTAACATACTGTCGATTATTTCGATATATAATAAAAATGTTGGCAAAAACTTTCTGAAAAGCAGGTTTTTTCTTCAAATTGTTTCTTATAAAGATTTCTTGAAATTTGCTAGCTTTTTGCGTTTTAGTGGAAGCTTTTAAGTTCCAATAAAATTTTCAGAAAAGCTAAAAATGTATGTTATTTTTGTAACTATAACTTTGACCTTGAATAACTTTTGAACTAGGTATTAAGTTTATGCAAAAACTACAAACAAACTATTTTGTAGATTGGTAAATTTTCTACGAAAATATTTACCTGAAAAATTCGTACACGTTTTCGTTGATGAGTTATAAAATTCAAAAGTTTAAAAAAAGATGTTATTTAATAACGAAATTTTTAAAACTCAGCAATGGAAAGAAAGTAATTGAAATTAAAATTAAGGGCTTTAATAATAAGGGCTTTTTTTTATCAAAGTAAACAAATTTTTAAAAGTCTGCGAAAAGAAAGTGTTCAGTGAAGCACTGGAGCAGTCTAATATTTATACAATTTTTTTGTATCTTTCTAACAATAAACAACAGAACCCATTATAAAATTAAGAATAAATAATATACAGGTTGTTTTCTAACATTGGTACGAAACTTCAAGGTGTAATTCCTTCTGTTATTTTATGAAAACATGTTCCTATATGGTCCCTGGACCATTCTTTTAAGTCATTACTAACAAGCTAATTTTTGTGAGTAGCTTCATTTTGACGAGACGCCCAACTTTTTTCCTTACAACAATTTTCGTTGGTGGTAGCTTACAGGGGTAGCAAGGTTGAAACATGTTGATTTGACGAGTACAAAAATTTATTACTAACAGCCTAATTCGCTGTTAATTCTAAAGATAATAATCTAAATAAACTAAAAAAATATTTGTCTTACGAAGTTAAAGGTTTCATTCAAAGAGTCCTTCACAAAGAGAATTGACAAGGGGAGAGGAACAGTTGATTTACCCCCACCAATTAAGAAATGGCACACACCTGCGACTGGTGATTGTGTTCAGCGACCAAAAGAGCTCGTCAAAGTTTTATTTTATTCTTGCTTAACGTTGGTAAAAAGGACGTGCTTGGTTAAAAGTATGGATTTATTTAGAATTTTTTGTTTCAGTTCGCACTTTTTACGTAACATTTTTGTGTCTGAATCAATACTATCAGCCAAATATCTTGCGAACTTTCACCGGTTTGATGGTTAACGTAACACAGCGGAATTACTCGTCATGCGCATGGGATGTTGATTTTCCGGCTTGCTATTGGCTGTTATAAATGTCAAAACTCTTGACTTTCACATGTTCAATATGGCTGATGTTTTGTGATTGTTGTGGCTGTATATTTGTTTTATGTTTTATTCGGTTTGATTTTACGTGTGACCTGTGTTATAGATATAAATTATTGAAACAAAATTTGTGGAAATTTATGGGTTTTTTTTAATAAATTATTTTTAAATTATTTACGTTTTTTTTTTTTGAATAAAAACAAATTAACACTTTATCTAGGATTTATTTATGTAACAAAACATTATATAGGTACATTAATATTTTATAGACAGCCGTAAAATATATTTAATGAATATCTTGCTGGAGGTAAAAGCAAAATGAACCAATAGAGGATTTCTGTGTGCGTCACCCTCTATTTAAAAAATTTGCTTGAACTGTAAAAGTTAGACAAATGATCAGTTTAAAAAGTATTAATAGTGATAAAAATTATACTAAAGCGAAAAAATAAAAAGGCCTAAAGCCTAAGCACTTAAAAACTTATTAACTGACCAAGTTAAGGTACAAACCAAGATATAGAGTGTGTCTACTTAAGTTCGTACCATAAGGCAAACTTTTTATTAATTTTATGAAAAAATTTTACCATTCGATATTGTTTTCAGTGGTAGGTATATGAAATATCTTAAAAAATATAAATTTATGTTAAGAGAAAAGTACACTTATTTTTGTCAATATTGAAAATTTGTGGAAAAATTATGTTTAGGATTAGGATTTTTTTCTGAAATAACGAGCATTTTTGAGCTTCTTTTACAGAAGTATTTTATTTCAAAATAAGTATCCAGTATAATGGAAAACATTAACAACTTAAATTTTCATTGTTAATTAAAACCTACAATCTTATCTGCTTCCTTATACCTAAAAAACAAGTATGTAGATATCGAATAAAATGGAACAAGCACAGTGGCCTATGGAAACTGAAATCCTACGACGCTTTTCTTAGTATAAGTAGATAATATTAACTTATAGACTACAATACCTTTCAACTAAATAGGATCAACATAAATCTAAAATTTATTTGGTTGGTAAGTTTGAGCATGCTATTTTCATATATTTCTTAAAATTATACACTTCTTTTACATTTAGTACCATTTTTTATGCTAAATAAGTAATCTCGCAATAAAAGTTAAGTTTTCAAGAAATAATTCTATTTAGATTTTTATTTTCAGTTCTCATTTCCCTAAATATACCTAAGCATTTTTCCACATTAACCTATTCCAATCTAAGAAAAAAATAATCTTCTACCAAATAGATTTTAATACACCATTAGCACTAAATTACCAATATTTAGTCATTAAAATATTAATATATTTCAGTATAAACCACATTTTACACTTTTTATTAATGTTTTATGTATATCTACTCAATAAATCAACGTTTTTGAATATACCGCCGAATTTGACATTGGGAGTGCGTATGCGCATGCCCTGCCGTCCCGCAGACCCTTTCTTCAAATTGTGCCACTTTTCGAAACGGCGATTGATCCTCTATCCTTGTCTATTCTCTTTGGTCCTTTACCACCGACATGTATGATTAACGATGGCATAAAAGTTACTACTAAAAGCTTTTTTTCTGTTGGTTAATAAATATTTATATAATTTAACACCCACATTGTCCTACAAATTGCATGGTACGTAATCCTGGTCCTACGCTCAAAGATGTAGTACTTATACTTGATAAAAAAATAATTAACTTCGTTCCGTGAGACGCCCAACTTTTTTCCTTGCAGTAATTTTGTTGGTGGTTGCTTACAGGGTCAATCCGTTCAAAAAAAATAACAGAGGGGGTACATTAAAAGAAGTGCACTGTATATATAACCTTGATAACTTTTGTGCTTTTGGGACATTATAAAAATAATTTTGAAATGTACCTTTTATAGGTATTAATTTCAAAAGAAAACTGCGTCCTTATTTACAGCACAAGCCAGTGCGCACATTTCCTTTTCCATGCCCGGACTGGGAAAAAATTAATTCGAATGATGGCAACCCCTGCTTGCGGCCAAATTTTTAGGTAACCCTGGTGTTATATAGTGTACTACCATGTATCATTCATAAAAAATAAGTTTTATTAAAAACAGATGGGTGCAGATTTTAGCAGCCGGATCTCGTACTATATGAGGGTGTCCGGGAAAATGTGGGAAATCTCTCGCACACGTATGGAACAGATGAAAATAACACGACAAGTTCCTATAAAATTTTTCCGTTTAAGCCCCCTGCGGAGATATGATCCCCTAAAGGGGGCAGCTAGAAATCGATTTTTCGTGAATAACTTTTAAAGCGCTCTGTATAATTTGATAATATTTTAGTACGATGCATACTAGTAAAGACCTCTTAAAATAGTGCCCTTGAAACTTATGTCGCTTCTTTAGTTTGCCAGGGACGGACTAGTTTTCGCACATTATTGATAATATTTTTTACGCCCTGTATGGTGAAGACACAAAAAATATGTTTTTGGGTAGTTTAAACCTTTTGCTAAAAAAGGTACTCTTGTTTGACATCGATAAAATGAGCCGTTTTCGAGTAAAAAATTATTTAACAACATTTGCAACAAATTCCTGACCTGCTACGAGAGGACTTCAATACTGAATCAAAATTACAAATTACATCGAAAATAAAATATTGTATTATTAAACAAAAATAAACTCTTATTGTTAAAATAATTTTTTACTCGAAAACAGCTCATTTTATCGATGTCAAACAAGAGTACCTTTTTTTAGCAAAGGTTTAAACTACCCAAAAACATATTTTTGTGTCTTCACCATACAGGGCGTAAAAATATTATCAATAATGTGCGAAAACTAGTCCGTCCCTGGCAAACTAAAGAAGCGACATAAGTTTCAAGGGCACTATTTTAAGAGGTCTTTACTAGTATGCATCGTACTAAAATATTATCAAATTATACAGAGCGCTTTAAAGTTATTCACGAAAAATCGATTTCTAGCTGCCCCTTTGGGGATCATATCTCCACAGGGGGCTTAAACGGAAAAATTTTATAGGAACTTGTCGTGTTATTTTCATCTGTTCCATACGTGTGCGAGAGATTTCCCACATTTTCCCGGACACCCTGAGAAGCCTTAATATTATAAAAGTTTTAACTTGAAAGAGCATGATATTTTTTTAAAAGGGCTTTTAATTCCCGAAATTAAAGCTCCACTATTCATAATAGCATGGGTTTTAAATTAATTTTTTCAAGCATTTGGGTATTAATTCTTATCAATTTAAAAAAATTGTGCTATCTAGACTCTTCAACGGATCTGATCTCCGTGATACTAAAAGTTGTCATCAATATTTTAAAAAGTAATTCATTTATAAATTATTAGTTTTTACTGGGTTCGGTTTTTATAACAGGGCGGCATAGAAGTTTAAATAATTAGTTTATAACACGTTGCGGTTCGTGAAGCTCTTTTCATTTAGGCAAACTTACCAAAGTTATGCATTTTTTTTAGTTTTAATTTTATTTATTATTAATTCGATTAATTTTGATGGTTAAACAAAAATTATATTTTGTTTTAAATATTAGTCAAATTTAAAAAATGCTTATTAATAAAATATTGAACCCAAATAAATGTGCATACCTTTATAGATTGGTTAAAAAATAAATGCAATATGGCAAAAAAACAAAATAAAGATTGAACTTTGACGGCTTGTACTCGAAAACGAATGACATTTAGAAAAAATATATATGAAGCTCTACCCTTACTTTGGCAAGTAGAATTACCCCCTTAAGTTACGTGATCGATTTTTGAATCACCCTGTATATGGCTTGTTGGAGCGAGAAAGGTAAATGTTTTTATTTTTTAACGGCACAAAATTGTTTGTCTACAAAGTCGTAAGAATGGCTAAGCTACCACCACTTCTTTTCGATGACTTTGATGGCGTTATTACCTTCCTATAGAGAATTTGTATAGAAAAAAATAACAAAATACTATTAAGAGATCTCAGTAACCGGAGGATCATTAAAAAATATCATGCAAACTGTTACAGTACAAGCTTGTCGTCACTCTAAATAAGATTATCATAAATTTTGTTCTTTTAACAAAGAATAGACCATAAAACATTAAAAAGTAGCATTGAGACGCCTCACTAACCAGAGAATCATTTAAAAAAGATCATGTAAATAGATGAAGTAGAAACCTCTAACAAAGTAACTGAATATTATAGCTTCGCGGTTTAAATATACATATAGATAATTACCAAATAGCCCAAATTTCGAAATCACCCTGCCATAAATGTATTGTATAGCAAATAAATATTTATAAAATTAGAAATTAATTTGACAATGATCCCCTTAATATACAATCATTCATGTACACCTTTCATACAATAATAGACAGACACACGCTAATCTATTCAAGACTTCCGAGATACAATCAGATTAATAATGAGGCCTTAGCTATTCAATTAAATTCTCTCTGGCTTGGGAGAATTTGCATCTTAATCTTGGGCTGACATCTAAGTTATCTCTAATTTTGCACATTTTGCATTGTCTATGTTATCTGATTTCCCTAAACAGTACATTGTAGGTGGAATTGTTGTTTTAGATACGTATCAAGCAGCTATTTAGAATATTATTCAATATTATACAAGGTGTTATAGAATGTTGTTAAAACGATGTAAAGGCAGATTCTACATCAGAAAATATAAAAAAAGTTTATTTAAACATGGGTGCGACAAATTTACTTTATCAAGATAAAGGGTGTAAAACTTTTTAACCGAATAAAAAATTTTTGGAGACACTTATTTTAGTTAAAATTGTTAATACAAACCTTATTTTAATAAGTATTAAAATTTTGAAACCAAATTTTAAAAAAAGGTCCCGCATTTGTTTTTATGGTCTATAAATATTTTAAACCGTTTATGTACTATGAAGGACTATTCTGTCCTTGCATAATAAAATAAAAGTTAAGATATCGTTCAAAAAAATATAATTAATGAAATATTCATTATAAAATAATTATTTTAATTAAGTTTATATAAAAAATTAGTTACTATACAGAGAAGGTTCCAAACTCTAAATAAAGGTTCAAAAGCTTCAAAATAATTTTATCATAATCCAATAAAATAAAATCCTAACTAGACTGCCAGAACGAGAACTAAGCCTATGGTAGCGTGTCAATAATGTGGTAAACTATTTACCAACAAAAATTACTGTTAAACTAACTAAAAATGTAAATTTTTTTAATTAAAATCTAAACTGAATGACTGACAGTCTAAGTTTGACATTACTTTTATGAAATTGGTTAATTGGTAAAAGATACACCTATTAGGTATCATAACCAGACAAGAAAAAAAATAGTAAAAATGTTTAGCCATATAATAAGTATTTTATAGTTTATTTGTTTTCTGGGAGTTTAAATTTAAACAAAATAGTATTTGGCTTTTCTCTAGAATAAAGAAGTTTAATAAACATTTTAAGAAAATTAAGACTTCTTTTAAAAACATAAATTAATGAAATATTTAATATAAAATACTTATTTTAATTTAGGTTGTTTAAAAATTTATTTAAAATTTAATTGCTTATATTATTTTGTTTAAATTACATTGCTTATTAAAAAAAACCTCGATAATAAAATTTATAAATGAAATAAATAAAAGTGTTTGTTCCTTTTCAAATCACAAGTTTGTTTGTAATTGTAAATCAAACAAATATTTTACAAACGAAACCTTATTGGTATATAAATTTATCATTCATAAAGAATAATTTTAATACATAATAGTTTAAAAAACTAAAAAACACGCTTTTATATGCAACCGAACTAAAAATTAGAAAATAATTTTTCATTACAAAGAGTTTGTCACTTCAGAGTAAAAAGCGTGGGGTGCATTTTACTATTTTTTCATAACTTTTCCCTCATAGATATTTGCAAATAGAATAATTATAACATTTAATATATTAAGCACCCTACGCTTTTTATTCTGAAGTGACAAACTCTTTGTAATGAAAAATTATTTTCTAATTTTTAGTTCGGTTGCATATAAAAGCGTGTTTTTTAGTTTTTTTAAACTATTATTTATTATCAAAGTTTATTTAGTTTAACGCTAGACTAAATGCATACATTTATTTTATTTTCAGTTAAACAGTGGCGTATTTGCAGGGGGAAAAGACGCCTATTATGAAACTTATATACAGAGTAGTATTTTAACCTATTTTCATCGAAAATAACTTTAGGACAGAAAAACTTATTATGATGTGGTTTTCGCAAAAATCCTTTAATTTTTAAAACTACTTTGTTATTTTAAACGGAGCACCATGTATATATTTCTATATTTCTGAAATACAATCTTTGAGATTTTAAAAAATGTGTAATAAGCCATGAATATTTAAAAAATAAGGGGTTTATTGAACTTTAAATAAATGACTGCATGGCAATTAAGAGTATTATTTCACAATGAAAATTTGGTATATACAAGGTTACAAAAGAAAAACACGACAATAAAGCGATATGGTCATTTATAAAACAGTAGTTGCAAAAGGAATAGATTGCTTATTAAAAAAACTTATGTTAATATTCTGAATAACCCATAGCTTTACTGCCATATTTTTTCTATAACGTTTTATGTAGCAAATATATATATGTCAATATATTAATTATTTCTTTGAAATAACCATACCTTACCCTGTTTAAAGGTAAAAATTAAAATTTTAAGAAAATAGAGGTGTTGCTTTTAAAATAACAAAGTAGTCCTATAGGTACGCGCACATACGTCGGCATCGGACGCACGGCCACGAATCGAAAAAAATAGTATTAGTGGAACTAAATGCAACAGTGCCCCTATGTGCGGGCGGTTGGCACCGGATTTAAAAAATCCCGCGAGAATATAGCAGCTTTAGTAAAACTCCGTCCATTAGCGTCTTCATATGTGCGATACAGGTCAGTAATTGCGTTATTTGACAAGAATTTAGGCCAATTCCTACCAGAGGGTTTTAACCGAGTGGTTTTATACCCGGGGTGAAAAGGGCGCTTTTAATATTTACCTATGGTTTACCCATAACTTGCATGTGCGTGTGTTTGTGTGTTTAATTTCACTAAAACTATTTTTTCCGATCCGTACCGTCCGTCCGATGCCGACTTATGTGCACGTACCTTATATTTGAAAATTGGCTTTTGTTTTTGTGCTGATAAAATGTTACAATCAAGATGCAAAGATATAATAAAATCTTTAAAAATTAAAATGAGAATTAAAAGACGTTCATAATTTATTTTATTATTTTTATGCCAAAAAGTTGTATAAGTGACATCCTTATACCCAAATTATTTTAAAGTGGGAGCAAGAACTTTTATTATGTTCACTGTATATTACTATAGCAATGCACAAAAATTTAAAAATTTTGAGTGATGAATGCGTAAAGAAATCACGTAAAATCATTTACTTTGTAGTAAAAAATGTGTTTTTATTTTCCGCGATCGGAAAAAAACATTTTATCTCTGTTAACAGATACTATTTTTTTAATATTACTTTTACGGAAGTAAGTAATTTTTTATAAAAGTTCTGCATGGTCCAAAACCGAAAATGCAATCATCAGATATCAAATTGTATCAGTCATGTACAAAGTTTGGCCTAAAATGTAATTTTGCTCAAGAGTAAAGTATACCTGTATTGTTGCTAATATCGCAAATTGTTATAAAGGAAAGATGTTAAGAATTAAAAATTACTTTCAAATATGCAATTTTGTTAATTTCAAAAAAAAAAAATTTGTTTTTTTTTCTGCGACAATGGTAAAAATTTAGGTTTGTACATTAATGCACTATATTTCATGATTATAAATGTCATAGGAAAGTTTGAAATAAACTTTTTAAAATAATTGTTATTAAAACAAGACGAATGTACAATGCACTCATGTACAAACTTAAATTGTCCGCTTTTCTCAGAATTTTTTTTTTTTTTTGGAAATGAACAAAATTGTATTTTTGGAAGTAATTTTAATTTTAAATATCTTTTCCTTATAACAAATTTCCGATATTAGCAAAAATACGGATACTTTACTCCAAGTCGAATCAGATATTTTTTATTTTTATAATATTCAAAATAACTACTAAACAATCACTTTCAGTTTCAAATTTTTAATTTAATTCCGTAATCCGTCAAGTTACAAAATTACATTTTGAGTTATTTAATAACTTCTTAAAGGCTTCCTTAGTAATACAAGGTCTAATTGTCGTTTAATTTTAAATTTCTGAGTTCAATATATCTCTCGGTTTTTGTCTCCCTTCGCTTTCCGTCGGGAGACAACATAACCTCGAGCTAAAGTCTAAAGGTTTGTTCCCGTGTATAGTAAATAGGTATTTTTGACTTTTCTTGTATGTTTTTATCATATTTAATTTTTGTTTCAGAGGAGGCACTAACGTGTAACGTCTGTGACCGAACGTTTTCGTGTCCCAAACAATTATCAGCCCATAAACAGAAAAACGACATTTTGGGTAAGTAGAGATATT